>JBAJNP010008937.1:0-19165 GCA_036877545.1 Yasuhikotakia modesta
GCGGGGGCGGGGCCTCCAGACACCGGGCGTCTCCAGGTGGATTTGGACACAAACTTCCTGAAACAACTGGATGCTGTGTGAGTGTAAAAGTGGATTTATGTCGGATTTAATCCGGAATTAGGACAGGGAGCTGCAAAATAAACCAGGTCTCTGTTAATATAAACGCGGTGCAGAGGAATTAAAGGATTAATCTATCTAATCTGAGATGTTGTATTATGTTGTAAGTCATGTTTGTTTATTTTCTCCCATCTTACGTTTGTAAATACAGATGTAAACAGTCATAACAATCATTGATAACCTGTTGTGCACCACGGGTCTGGTGTATGTTAGGCATTATAGTGTATATGGAGTATATTGTGTGTTATTGTGTATATTGCCACGGCAGTAATGGGTTTAAACAGTGTAGGGGTGCATGTGTTGACTGGACCATTAATACAAACGTACAGTAGAGCCATTAAATTATTCACATTTGTTTATTGAATCGATATTTAGTCATTCTTTATATTGGCCACAAAAAGTTCCTTATTATTATACGTTTGACAGCTGTGTTCAATTTGATTGCTAGTATTCTTAAGACATTGCACCAATTTTCAAGATCTTCGCGTCTGTTTTTCTCTGGGTGTCCTGGAGAGTTTATTTTAAACAGGAGGTCCAAAACAGGCCTGACATCCCCTCTGCTATAATACAGACTCAGTTTATGGCCTGTTCGCATGGTTTTACCTGATTTTTTGTGCATAATGCAACTGCCTTTCCCTTGCAGATATCACCTGACAAAATGTATATCCCCATTTGGCTCTTGTGAAATTGTAAACACCGGAACAGGGTCTTGTAATTGTGGAGAAAACTTCTGTCTGGTTCCAGGATGATGGCATCTTACAGTCTCAAGTTTAACACATCTCTCCTCATTTATATCAATGATGAGGGCTTAGAACCGCACTGGGAGACCAACAAAATTGAGGTAAACAATTCTCAGTACATTTAAACTGTATCATTTAGCAGCTGTGTTTTGCCTTTCATCACCAAAAATTACAGTTTACACACTAGACTATTTTTCATATTTGAGGAATTTTGCGCTACATAAAATCAAATATGAATATCTGCTCTGCTGGCGTTTAAACCTTTCTGGCATGCTAAGAATTCATAAACGATGCCTTCAGTCAAAAAATTGATGCAAGATCTGAAAGACCTTTGGCCAAAAATGGCCCTGCTTTCCTGATACGTTCGGGCATAATGCGTGTCTTGCGTAAATCCAGAACGCTCATCCGTTTCTGTTGGAATGTGATTAAGAATCATTTTATAAACATTTCTCTATCTTTTCCCTTGCTCCATGTGAGAAATTGCTCATTGTTTTCCAAAAGATGGTGTAGACACGTTTTTTCCATTTGTTAGTTCTCTCAACTAGACACTGAAGTGTATTAACCAAAACTCACTGTGGTGTTTGTTTCATTTTGGCCTGTTTTTCTTAGAACCCGTTTAGTTACTGAGCTTCTCGGACTTGTCAGTCTGAATCCGGGATGACAACTCAAATGAAACATTTTGTTTTGCTTCCCGGCTCATGGATCTGTCCAACCGAGGAAGAAAATAAGCGTGGCTAATATGTGTGGTTTAAACGGACAAAATACCAGGTTCTGTTACTCCAGCCATTGTGTTCACATTTACAAATCCTGACCACACGTCCATGGATCAATTTAACAAAATTTGACCACTGAAATCCTGATTTTATGAGAAAAACACTGATAGAGATGAAGCGATGCGGTTATGTAAGCGCTTTATTCCGTCCATCTGTTTCTCCTTGTTTCCAAAATAATATTACAGGTTACACAAAATGTATAGAAGACTTTTGAAATATTTTATAGATTTTTTGAA
Organism: Yasuhikotakia modesta; assembly: GCA_036877545.1. Classification (NCBI taxonomy): domain Eukaryota; kingdom Metazoa; phylum Chordata; class Actinopteri; order Cypriniformes; family Botiidae; genus Yasuhikotakia; species Yasuhikotakia modesta. The sequence goes on from JBAJNP010008937.1 coordinate 1,867, forward strand.
AGATCTAAAATTCAGTTTGAAGTGTAAAAAATTGTTCCTAGTTCCCCGGGCAAAATGTTTGAACTATCTTTTGACATTGTGATTTTACAAAAAAATGTTATATACATTGTGACTATAAATGTCTCATTGTGCTTCTTTCGACCAATCACCACTCCTTTATATCCAAACCCCTCCTCTCTCTCTCTCTCTCTCTCTCTTTCTCTCTCTCTCTCTCTCTTTCTCTCTGTCTCCATCTCTCTCTCTCTCTCTCTCTCTCTCTCTCTCTCTTCACAGCAGATTTTGGCACTGACAGATGCATTGTCATGCGTAGGAGTGCAGAACCTTTCCATCTTTCCGTTTCTCGACACTCCCCCTCCTCCTCCCAGCATCCTTCATAAGACACATGTTCCTGGGCTGGGTTCCTCACTCATGTTAAGATCTTCTGGCCACGGCTTCTGCAATCTTCTCGCTCTTCTGAGTTTCTTCAGTCTTCATGGGTTGAAGGACAGGTTGCGTTGTCCACAAGATCTCCAGATCTTCTCACTTCAACTTCATCCCTTACCTACATGATCTTCACGGTTTATTCCTCAGATATGTTTGGACTTCCTACAGTGGCAGAGGCCTCTGGAGAAGAGAACTGTGATTGGTTGTAGTCGGCTTCATCAGCAACACCCGCGATCCACCTGCCACAGCGTGAAAGGGGAGCTGTGATCCATCCTTTCGCTGGTGGAACCCAGCGCAACCGGGCGGCAGGGACTATGCATTTGGGACTGGTGGTGCTGACAGTGATGTTCCTCAGCTCCATGGGTCACGGTGATAACCTCAAGATCTCCAAAGGAAGAAGACAGAGAAGAAGTGAGTCATCATGTGCTTCTCCCTCTTTCTCTCTTTGTCTGTCTCTCCCAAACTCTCTGACTTTATGTGACATCATTTCCGGTCTGTATTGTTGTTCACTGTCCCTGAGACACAGTGGCAACGTTAAACTGTCGCAATAAAGGTTTGTGTTTTGTTTTGTTTAGTTCTGTTATTTGACTTTGAATGTGGCTCTTTAAAACCTCTTAGATTTCTTGGAATGTTTTTACATTTTTTCTAAACTCTCATGCTGGTTTTGGCAGGATATTAGCGTGATTATCTGGGATGTACTGACTGCTTTTAGCGGTATCGTTTCTTTTGAAGGCTGGTTATTAATAAGTGTTTGATGTTCTAGTGCACGGCCAGATTTGACCCATTAAAGTGAAATTCCTGACCATCAAAAACATTTGATTTCCATAAATGAGAAATGAGAAAAGTCCAACCTTTGGTTATATTAAATTTTAGATACATTTTTTTCTTTTATGGACAAGTTAGTTATTTGTAGTAACTTACAACATTTTAAGTAACATTGTTCTTCTCTTGTGCCTAAAGAGGAACAGAGATTTTATTGGCTACTTATTGAACCTGGGGGAGAGGGGATCCCTCATAAAAACGTGTAAAGGTGTGTCCTGCTCCCTCTGCTGGACTGTCTGGGTAATGCATCTAATGAGATTAATAAAGGAAGTAATCGGTTTATGCTGCAGTATGGTTCCATAAAGAACCTTTAAAATCTGTAGAACCATTCTGCTTCTCAGAAGGTGAGGGAGGAACACAGAGCCATCAGTTATATTTTCATAAGCTTTAATAAATAATAAAAAAACACAAATATGTTAATCAAATCACAATTGAGATTTTGTTATTGTCTTGAATGCTTCTAACAAGTAGCAATGAGAGGTCTAGAAAGGTCTAATGTGCCTCTAAATTCTTGTTTAGTGATGTCAAATAAGTCAAAGCATGACAGTTTTATTGTTGGAAAATCGCAGACTCTCAGCTTATAAATCACATTTAAGCATGTGCCGTGTGGCCTGATTTATGGTACATGTTAATGTAATTTTGGTGATAAAAGGTCTCATTTATTCCTTGCAAACTCTGTAATCGTTTTCTTATAGCTGACAAAAAACTTCCTCAAAATTATAAATTGTTAGTTTAAACTTAACATGTGAATCAGGGTCAATGTACTTTTACATTTTTGTTTATTTTACCCTTTATTTTGCTTTATTTATTTAATTTTTATTCATTTTGGAAGTTACCAATTGCAGCTTTAAAGAGGTCATTTTTGTAATAGATGTAATTCTTAATTTTTTAATCACGTGAAGAGAAAACAATTCCACCATATCTACTGATTAAATACAGACAGGCTATGGAAATGAAACAACCTTAACAGAAATATGTTAAAACCTTTTCAGCATGTGTTCAGTTTTGTAGCTCTCCTGTGAGAATTCTAGACACACGTTCAGCATTAAACATGGTGATTTTTACATTAAAATGATTTGCTGTTATCATCTGCTTGTAATCTGTGCATTACATCACTTACTGTACTGTAGGTGTGGCTTACAGTGTTTTTTTAACACTTTTACTGTCCCTGAGAGACAGACTCTACATATTTCCCTGTGAGAGTGTTTATTTAGAGCTGACACGTTTATACACCCATAAATTAAAGCAGTTTCTGCTGTTTCGATTATGTTTGTTCTACCAGAAACAGGAAGGGAACTCTGACATGACTTCACAGTAATCGTTTATTTCCACTTGGCCTCACAAGCTGAAATTTTTGGACTGTACAAACACGTCACAGGGGACAAGTGAGTTTCTTAGATTTTGTATTTTTGCATTTTGGGGCATCTGGACATAATGATCTTTGATTCAAGTTGAAGCGCTGTTGTGTCTGTTTTGTGTTCCTGTCAATTAACAGAGCATGCAGCTCCAAGTTCACGGGTTCGATTGCCATGAATGCAGTGATGAAATATAGATTGTAATTGTGCTCCTTTTGAATTAAAATGTTTTTCTTTAATATGCAAGGTGACTTAAAGACGATCTATATATGATTTCTTTGATTTTTAATTCAGTTTTCATTGCTGTGTTTGTTGTGATTTGGATGCGTTCCCCGTATCGTAATCCTGCTCTGTTATTTTTATTTCTTCACCTGTGGTTCTTCACCTTCACTTCTTCTCTGTTTTCCCAGTAATCACTGAAGTGCCGGTGTTGTGCTCCACTGGCTGTGAGCTCTGCTCTGAGTTCAACGGATGTCTGAAATGTTGGCCCCGCCTCTTTATGCTGCTGGAGCGAAATGACATCCGTCAGATTGGCGTTTGCCTCGCCGCCTGTCCTGTTGGATATTACGGCATCCGAAATCGGGATATGAACAAATGTACACGTGAGTCGTAGCTCTTCTGCTTCCGTAACGCTTAAAAACTGTAAATACATTAAAACTATAAACCGTGAAGAGATTAGTTGGTAGTTAGTATCTTCTAAAAATTATTAAATGTGTAACTTAGTAAATCTGATGCAAAAACTGCCCAGACATTGTAAACAAATTGGTGGCACAATTTATGCTCAGCAAATCCTCCCAGGCCTTTATTACACTAAATCGTGCAAATTTTAGCATCAGTTACGTGGTTTTTAGCGTCAGTGGGGAAATGGCACAAATTGCAGAATTACAAACAGTCATATTGTTCATTAGATTCCCACCACTGTATTCCACCAATGGCGTTAAACCAGCCCGAATCACAGATGCCAAATTTTGAGGCAGTGGCCTGTTTTTGCTTATGTTGTGGGTGAAAGATTGGGAGGAACACAAAACATTGGTCATACACCGCTGTTTATCTGTGTTCTCATAGGAAGTCCATTATTGTCCGTTATTGTTTTCGGCCGCTAATACAAGGTTCATGCTAGTTCAGCTCTGAGCGATTTTTCTCAAGTTGTACAAAATATCTGGGTTTTAAAAGGGCACTGTCTAGATTTTTAGCCATTGTTTTAGTCAGACACTTTTTACTTTTCTGAAAAATAAACAGGGGATTAAAAGGGAACGTCCCTCGTAAATTGATTAGTGGCACCTTTTTACTTTTGTTGTGGGAGGAAGTTAATCGCTTTATTTTAGTTGGTTTCATTTCAACCTACCAAAACTTTTCCAGTTATGAACTGAAAATATTGCTCCTTTTTCAGGCATGTTTTGATGGGGAGTTAATAAGAAGCACAGCTTGAAGAAATTATATTTTGTTGTAGAAAGAAAATTCTCTCAAGAGTGACACTCTCATATCACACCCTATAATACTTCCCTGAAGTTTGTGTTTTAGGTTTTACTGACAGACACATCAAAACTGAGATGTGTTGTACAAACAGTGTAAAAACGTTTGTCAGAAAACCTGTTAACATCTCGTCTGATTCGGCATCAGACCTTTGACTTATTTCCTACCTTTAAGTTTAAAAGTTTTAAAAGAAACATTAATGGTGTCCTTATTTTAGACTTTGTATAAATGTTACTTTCTGGTTATAAGAACGTTATTTAAAGTTTTAAATTCTGTACATTTTTAAACGTAAAAAGATGTAGTTTTTAAACTAGTTAAAAATAATGTTTTTGATGTATATGTTTAAAGAAATGATTTGCATTACTGGCAGAACTTTTTTATAACTTGGAAAGAACTTTGACACATTTTAGAGATGTTAGCTAATGTTCTAAGAACGTTCTTTGTTAGCATGTGGCTAACATCGACCCTGCTGCAATTATCCAATCAGCTGTGTGCATTTGATTTTAATCCAGATCCCCATGATGTCTTGTTAACAACATTTGTCTTGCATTAAGGGTGATTTTTTTAAACGCTTGAGTGCAAAAGAATTTGCTCAAAACATCACTGATGTCAAATGTAGATGTCAGGCACATTTAGTATTAACTCAGAGCAGAGGGTTTAACACAAACCACGGCGCTAGTGTGATGATAACCTCAGATTTACCTCATGTGTGCTGCTACTCTGAGAAATCTTCTGCTCTTCAGCGAAATGTAGGAACATGTTTAAACATTTGTAATGGCATTTTAGTAAAGTCTGTTTTTGAGAAATGAGTTGCTGTTTTTGTTTCACTCAGTGGAGAAACCAGTTAATGGTAACTTAACTTACTCTTCATAATCCATTAAGTTTCTCCTCAGATTTACAGCACAAATGAAAAGATTATATATTTATTTAAATATCTTTTTCTTTTCTCATTTCAGAATGTAAAATAGAAAACTGTGAGGCTTGTTTTAGCCGAAGCTTTTGCACAAAATGTAAGGAGGGCTTGTACTCGCACAAGGGTCGATGTCTCTCCAGATGTCCTGATGGCTACGTTACTGTCAATGGCACCATGGAGTGTGTAGGTGAGGGATACAAACTCTTTTAGATTTCGTCTGCCTGTTAAAAGAGTCACGTCAACTCTCAGACGTTTACTGTCATCATTTTGTTCTGATTTTGTTTCTTATGTATTTTGTTGTGTAGCAAGTTTTTTAGTTTTGCAATATACAACAATTCTATTTTTTATTACTTTTTATTGTTAATGAATTTTTTTTTTGCTTTAAAATATTACTGCATAAATCATTAAACAACACAAAAAGGTTATACATGCTATTTAAACCACAAACCCTTGTTACTTATTTCAACCTTTTTATCAAAATACAGTTTTTCTCTTGCGCATCAGTTATGCTGGTGGAACGATGAAACTGGAGACCTGTGTTTTTTATTCCTGTAGATTGTGTTTTCTTCTTCCTGCAGTTTTCAATCGCTGTTGAGCTGAAGGCTGGCGATAGGCCTGCTGGCTGATAAGAGTTTTATTGATGTGTGTAGAGAATATTGAAATCAGAAGCAGGTGAACACTAATGGTGTTACTCTCAGCACTGGTACTGATTCCTCCAGGCTGCTTGGCCTTTAACACCAGATCTTTAACTTCTGCTGTGACACTTTGCCAAAGCTTGTGATCCATTATTGTAGTTGTTTGTATTTTTTGGCCGTGATTGTTGGCACAGGTTTGCCCTGATCTTCCTGATCACCACATACACATTAAACAAACATTAATACTTAGAAAAGACCAAATAGTTTTAAAGAAAGTGAGTAAAACAAACTACAAACTTAGGTTTTTTCTGTGCTTTTCATTAGGTTAAAAAAATTAAGCCTCATACAATAAAAGCACATGCCCCAGCTAACAGTTTTAGGTCAGATTTACTTTTAAGTAACAGAAACAATAAATGTTATTTTTAATGTTTAACAAACATTACCATTATTGCTTTATTATATAAACATTATTTTTTAGAACATTCCACTAACAACTTAACTTTTTTGTGTGATATTTGTTATAATATAACGTTTAAAAAACATTGTGCTTCAAGAATGTTATTGCAATAATGCTGCAAGAAGAAACGTGAGTGATGCTGGACTGTACAGTAAATTATTTGGTGTTGTCTAAAACAATTGAATCAGCTTTTGTTTGGAGTAACATTTACCTCAGATCAGGACTGAAGATACAGATAATTGTGTCATTGGTTCATTCTAAAAATATGGTTTTTTTTCTCTGATTTTCTGTGTTGCAGTCCAATGTGAACAAAGTGAATGGAGTCCGTGGGGTCCATGTATGAAGAAGAACAAAACATGTGGTTTTAAAAAAGGGAACCAGACTCGAACCCGGGCCCCCGTGGAGCACCCTGGTCCTGTCACGTCCCCCGGGGTCGTAGCTGCCTCAGGCTGCGTCTCCCAGATCCAGACCCAAAGATGTACCGTGCCAAAAAAAATCCCTTGCAAAGGTGAATCAGGAGAAGGAAAACAGAATAAGATGTTGGAAACACAAAGGAGAGGAAATTCTTTCCGAAAGGAATGCGTGAAATCTTTTATCCGCCTTCAATATGAATGTCTGATCTGTGATTAATCTCTCTGGTCGCTCTGAAACACGTAAACGGTCTTCAGTCAGAGTAATTCGATTTCATTTATTTACGCTTTCTGACACAACAGAGTGTAAATAAATCCTTGTGTACCAAATAAACAAACAGGAGCCCAGCTGGTTAGAATCTCTTCGTCGCTGGCTGTGGATCTGAGAGCAGATTTGAGCTTTTGCTTGTTTATTTAAACTTACTGTAAAGTGAGGTTGACAGCAATATGTTGTCCTGGCTCTTGAAAAGGCATGAGACTTTAGTGGCCAGCTGGTTTCACAACATGTTTAGACTTTTCAACCGACACACAACTGCATCTGTTCACTTCATATCAGTTTGTATGTTTACAGTAGCTCATACATCAAAAGTCACTGTAAGTTAACTGAAGTGTTGTGTTAAAAGTGTGTAAAGGTGAATGTAAATCTGCAAGTTTAAAATGATGGGAGCGGTGCTGTCAAAAATCTGTAAAACAGCCTGTTTATTTTTGATAGCCAAAGGTTTAATTAAACAAAACTCTCCTCTTCCATTCTATATTTAATTGACCATTTTATATTAAAACAAACACCTCAATCTGTGGTGTATTAGTAGGTCTTTGAGACGAGCAGAAAGACTTTTCCGCAGTGATGAGAGGTCTCCATGTCTCCAGCTCTCACAACAACACAACACCAACTTCATAACAAATGTCAGTCACATAGTACAAGATAGAATGATGGGACTTTTTTGGTCATTATAACGCCATAGAAAAGTAAAAGTATCACGCAACTTTTTAACTTGAACTATTCCTGCTGGACCATCTCAGCATCTCCTCCAGAGGTTAGAAGTCTCAAATTGTTCTCAGATTTTCCAAGAATCATGTTTTTTAATATGAATTCAAATATTTCTTCTAAAATTCTGCCAAGACCAAATGATCCGAGCCGCTTTTGTTTTTTACTTTATATGACATCTTTGTGTCTATTTTTATTTTTCCAGGAGAACTAAGAACTCTTAAATCTCCTGGGCTGTGATAAAACTGCTGATGAGCAATATTTCAGGTTTTCTTCCAGAAAAATCTCTGGGGAGCTTCTCAAAGCTTTCCTGCTTTCAAACTTGACATCTTCTGAGGGATTAAAAGGTGTAGCTACGTACTTATAGTGAGTGAGCGACAGACTCATAAACATGCAGAGCTTAAATGAGAGCGCAGGACTGAGTTGGGCTGCTGAGCTGAATCATCTCAGCTGGTTCTGGTATTTCTGAGAACCAGTTCGTGCCTCCAGGCTCCTTCTCAGTAAATGTTTCAACTCTGCTTCCAACTGGAAGGTTCCAGTTTCCACTGGGAATTATTTCCTCAACTATATTGAAATATATGCATTATTGAATTATGATTGGATGTATAAATGATTTTTGCTTGTCAGTGTCCTTGATTAAAGCTTGGGCAGGTGATTTTAGAGAAACCAGCAATAGAGAAACTAGCGATAGCCTCCTCCAACATATGAACATGTTACAATAGTTTGACTAGCAGGTAGGATATCCTATCATTGCATTCGGACTGGATTCAATGATTGGTTGAATTTGGTTTTATGGTCCTGCACCTTCCACAGATGATGTATTGATATATTTAGACCATTTTACTTAGAGGTTGCTATCGAGATATGAAGAGACTTTAAACCATCATAACCAAAAAATATTTCCAGGAATAATCCTGAATAGACCCTCCTGCCTTGGAGAAAAAAATGTAAAAATAAAATTTAATATCGTCAATGTTTTGTTTCTGTGTAATGTAAGTAAATGTGACAGAAGTGATGACAGGATTTTCATTCTTGAATGAACTTTGCTTTTAACACAGTTTTAAATTTCTAGTCTCAGAAGGGAACATTTGAAACAGAACCAGAGGTTGTCAGAACTTGTGATTTGATTTTAAGTTCTCTAATTTAATCTTTTTTTTATCAGGGGAAAATAAAAAGAACTCAAGGAACCCTGGAGGTAAAAATGTCAGGAACCGAGGCCGGGACTCTAAGGAGGGTGGCCGAGGGGCAAACAAGAACAAAAAAACCCAAAATAGGACCACCACTGCCCCACCATAACACCAAGCATGGTGACCTAACATGGTAGCACCAACTGGACCTGAGAAAAAGACTTCGACTGCAGAGAAATTGTATTTGATTGTGATGATATTAAAAATATGCAAAAAGGAATATCGCTGCTACACAAAAACATTCCAGTGAAAACTGGAAGATCTGCAGATGAATGAACTGTAAACATGAGGAAACCAAGAAGCTTGGTTGCTAAGTCATGCTGTGAAAATGTCCAATAAAATTTGTGCAGGATCTTTTGTTAACCTTCCCACAGGAAGCTGCATTGTTTGTGGAGAGATGGTCTGTTTGGTTTTTGTAGACCTATCAGAAAGTTTCCAAGACTTACCATCCTGACATTGTCTCAAGAACATTTAAAATACATTAAAATGTCATGTGGTTCATCCAATCACGTTCTTTTCTCCAGAGTTTGATCTCCTTATGTATGACAGCACGTTCTGAAGTCTGTCTGCATCTGTTTGTAAAACAGACTTAGAGGGGAAAAATATTATAGCGTGTTGTTTTAATATGTTGTTTATCTTGTTTATTGCTAAAGAAAGGCACTGGAACAGACATTGTGCTTTACAGAGAGTATCTGGAGAGAGAAAAACTGTTATGTTCGTTTTTCTTTTTGAAAAAATCAACATAAATGCAAAGTTATATAATACCCAGTAGCTAGAGTCAAACGTGTGCGTGTGTGATAGTGATTATCTCCTTGCAAAAGTCACACATTAAACTACATTTGTGACCATAGAGGAACAACATCCAGTAAATTGCTTTATAGGTAATTTTTTAGCTCAGTTTAGCTTCAGCGCAAAACTCATCATGCTTAGCAGCAACATGCAGTATCACCAGAGAAAAAAGTGCTGGCCATCAAATTGTCAAGGACGGTACTGCGGCCACATTGCTTCCCTGCTGTTGGTAACAATTACCAATTTTCTGTCTTATTTTATCAATCATAACCAAATCCAGCTCTCCTCACATGAACTCAGGGATTCCCCAGGGAGATTTCCATTCCAGGATTCCATCTCTCCGGCTCTTAAACACTCAGCATGGATGGAGATCTGGGAGAGGGAAGTCATCTGAAGGGATGCCTCTAAAACATGGAGGGTTTGTGTGGTGGGATTTATATAACAGCACTGTGTTAGTGTTGTCTATCACAGAGGTCAGTGTAACAAGAGTTTTTAGGGTAAAATCACAGTAAAAAGTGCAAACTTTTGCTATGTACACCAATAACTGAGAATGATATATGATGTCTAAAAATGGTACATTCACAGCACAAAACTGTTACAAAAAAATAGTGAGTAAAAGACAAGTAGTAGTAAATAAAAATAAATAAGATTAAAACAATAGAATTATGTAACATTTTTGCCAGTGATCAGTGATCCACAAATAAACAGCCCTGGAAAATGCTGCCAGAAAAATGGACATTCATTTATAATATCAATAGACATTTATTACCAACAATTATAACTGATAGTCTGTGAATGTGAGTTATGATAGTGCATAATAGTGCAGGGTGAGTTATTGGTGTTTAAATACTGGTAAATAAATACTGTAACCTTACTGTAACCATAACTGGAGCAACAGCATCAATAAAAACAGATCAAATATTCTGCCAGTATAAACAAAGTCTGGACATACATAATACATTGACTGCATAATACATAAGGACTGGACACTTAAAGCAACTTTAAAAAGTTTATGAATGTCATCTTGTATGAATGTATTCATTGGCATTATAAGACATACGTGTTAAAATAATAAACACAGATCTATTGGTTCACAACACGGGCTGTTTAACGTTTAATGTAAAATAATACAAGGTTTAATGTAAATAACTATTTGTCCACTAGAGGACGCAAAAATATAGTTTATCTGTTCCGGTTAAAAAGTTTAAGTTCAGCGTGAAGTTTTGTCTCACGGATCATTTTATTTCTGGGCTGGTACAATTTTCTGATACATGAAGTAAAACAACTTTGTTGTTATTTGAACAGGTGAGATACAAACTGATACCATATTAAACGAATGAAAAGTGTTGATTTATCAGCAAATGTATTTATATACGATTTAACTGTTTAACTTCTGCACGTGTTGTTTCTTAATCTCCTCATAAATGCATTGCACACATTGGGAAGAATAAAATAATATAAACTGTTGTATGAAAGGAAAGTAACATATAAGCGATTTTAAGAAAGTAAAACTTAAAATAAGGTCAATTTCTAGACATTAAATATGTTGTTGAAACGCTAACGGAGCAACAAACTTCGGCAACTTCCGCCATGAAGCCGGAAGTTTCCGACTGGACTCATGGTTAACAGAAGTTAACAGTAGTTAATAGTTTAGTTTATTTGCTGACTTAAAGTGTTTAACAGTGATTTGAGTAATAACAGTTTTTTTTATAATAAAAAAACACTATTGCAGCATCATTCATTTCAACTTACACATTTCAATGTTGATAGGTGGTAAAAGTTGAAATTAGTCATTATATTTATGTTATTTTGGCAAGTAGTAATGTAATGTATAAACATGATTTGTTATGACTTATTGATCACAGCATTTTTAAAGTGAAGTTTTCAGCTGTCCATCTTTTGAACACCTTGCATTCATTGCATTTACGTTATAGTCTTTTATTTAAATGTCTATTATTAATAGTTCTTTTATAGTCTTTTATTTAAAGGTCTATCTTTAATAATAGCTGATATAGCTAAAACTCTGTGTACTTTTAGTCTCTTAAGCTTGTCAAATTGTAACTCCATATGTATGTCTGAACTCCTTTTCCAGGGAACTGCAAATGAGACTTTGGGCTTTTGGTCTGACAGAAATGTAAATGATGATGCTGTGCCGTTTTTCTGTAACCTGACACAGGTTATATTTAGAAACGGCCCCTTTTATCCACAGGAACAACTGCTTGGATAATGGAGGGCTGAAAACCACTCACACCATTGTAGTGCATCTGCAGGAAAGAATGTCTTAACCTTAGAGAACGAGAAAGAAAGGTAAAATAAAACGGGGAAATATATTTTGTCCAAACCACAGCCCCAGCTTCCAAACTTTCATCATTAAACATGAAGCCTGAGGCTGTCACTTAAAGACTTTAAAACAGATCTTTAAGACTGTATTTTGCTGTTAAAGTACAAATGTTCTCTTCTCACATTTCAGCCCAGAGTCTTGATCGCGATGAGGTTTGTGAAAAATACATCTGGCTTTATTTATCACACCAGACCTGACAGAAACATCAAATATCTTACATGTACTTCTGAGCTGGACTTGTATTGATGGAGTAACTTTAGTTGCGCCCAGTTTTAATTCTTTTTAAAAATAGCATTTGGCCAAAATAACTTTAAAGCTTTTGCAGAGTTAATTTCACCATCTGTAATTATTTTGATATAATTTAATTATCTTTATATCTTTCCAAACCGGTCCATGACTTTCTTTGTCTGGCAGAAATGAAAGGAGAAATTTTGAAGAATTTTTATGTTGCTTGTTGTATCCAAATTAAAACCGCTGTCAGTTCCTTACATCTGGGTAACATCTTTTTTATGTTACAGACAAGAAAGAAACAAGGGTTTAAACCACATGAAGGTGAGTTAATGATTACAGAATTGTCATTTTTGGCTGATCTATGTTTTGTTTACATAGAGAATCTCTGTGTTGAACACAGATGTGTGTAAAGACTGTGTTCTGAGGAGAACCCTGACAGAGGCCAGTAAGGAACCTCAGGGTCTATGAGAGAACCTTTGGAATGTACTGCTAGGGTTTATACTGCCACGTTTTACAGAGGCAACTGTGAAAGGTCATCCATTTTTCTCCTTCACAGTTACGTTTTCCTTCTCCTATTCATCTTCTCTCCATTTATCTCTCAAGTTTTCCATTTATCTCAAGTTTACGTATGTTTTATAGAGAGCTGTCAAGATGTCTGTGTGTGTTTGTGTACACAAGATATGTACACACACAAAAAAATCACATACATGAGTATCTCTTTAAAACCAAACAGCTGTGACCATAGTTTAGTGGTGCCAGAGATCTCATCCTTGTGGCTTGTAAAATCACCAAGTGTCCGTGTAAATAGGAACCACATATTCTGTTGGCTTGACCTGTGATGATATAAGAAAACAATGCAGTGATTGGCTGTTAACGCTTTAAATCTGCTGATACAATGAAACAGGAGCCAGGCTGAGAAATCATTGCATGCTGGTCTAGACGCTGATGTGAATGTGTCACCATGTCAACAGCAGCTGTTTCCAGAGTGATACCATATCTGTTATGACATCAGTAATGACTGGAACACTTGCGATTCCGTATTGTCGGGATTTAAGGAAGAACAGAGACTGAATTGAGTAATCGGAGTAGTGAGGATTCTCATCTGCTGTGTATCTATTATATTCACATATTTCCTGGGACACTGACATAGTTTTAACTGTTTTATGCTATGTTGTGTTTCATGGTTTGTACAAAAGCATTGCTTTCACGTTACTCTACATAATTCACTGATTCATTTAGATAAACCAGATTAAATACGAATGAATTGGGGTCAGGCCACTTTAAACAGATCCACTTGGATTCTGTCCACACTAAAGGCTTTGAAAATAAAATGCTTAAATTGTGAGCGAGCGTCACGCGGTGTAATTTACATGTTACTTTCAAATGAATTGGCAGATTTCTATTAAAGGTTATTGGATCTTTTTAGAAACTGACTTGAAGTATTCAGATGTTCTCACTGGAACACATGGGAACAATATGGAACCCAATTAAATGACCCAAACTTCTTTTTTGTGGTACTTCCTGTTGAGGCGGAGTCCCAGTTTTAATAAGTAGTTAGGTTTCATTAGCCCCCCACCATTTTATAGACCGATTTAGTGTCTTTACTGGTGGAACGATCACTCACTGGCATGTGTTAAAAATCTGTCTTGATGACAACAAGCAGACAGAAACAGTTTTGCATTTCTGGTTAAAGTTATCCACAGACTGTTGTGCAATGTGCTGCCTGGAAGTGGATTAAACCTGCCAGATTATGCTAAGAAAGTGTCAGAGCTGAAACAATAACTTTTATCACAAATTAGTTAAAGAGACAAGAAAATATAAGTACATACAATAAATTATATAACCTTTTCCTCTAGGTTGTGTAATCATCAGAGAACCAGCCGTGTGGTCCGTGAATGACTCTTATTTCTGCATCTTAAATATACAAAACATTTAAATGTGACTTAAGAATGAAGGTAAAATCACATGCTTTTCATGGTAAACTTCTTCCCAGGTTTTGGATAAGTACTTGGATCCAAAGAATGCAAATTAATTGCTTTTGTACAAATGACATCAGACCTTTGAGCCGGAATAAATGCCAAGACTTCAGACATCCATGCAGTCTTGTTTGAAGTAAATTAACTTTTAGGAGCATCAGTTAGATTTTCTTATCTGTGTAATTTATACATTTACAACCACTAGTGTTTTGGCTGCGCTGGAGAGGCGGCAGTTTAAACGAATGCTTTGAAGCATTATGTTAGTCGGCCGCAGGGCTGTTCTGAAAGTCTCCCCGGATTTTTTGCCCTTTCGCAAATTTTCCGCAGCTGCATTTGTGCTTTTGTTTTGACTTCAGTGTCATCATTAAAATATTCTACATAAGCACGTCCCTCGTTTGATAAACACACTGTTATTAAAAGCATATTTGTTCTCTCTTCTGTTATATTGGAACTGTATTTTGCTGGCTGTCATTAACACTTTTTATCTCATTTTATGAGTTAAATTAGCCGTTTGGTATCAGCCTTAATTTCAAAAGCTGTGAGCAGCTGTGAGAAAATGTTTTCTATCAAAAGAAATGTGATATTACTCCTGGAGTGTTTTGTGACATATAAGTCTAAAACATTTCTTTAAATACTGAAAAATGTGATGAAAATATACTGTTTATTTTGTGCAGTTGGTATCATTGGAACAGCTCACTTCTGATTCACTTGTTGGTTTTATTAGTAACACAATCCTAAGTTAATGTTTAAACTTTTGTTGTTCTTTTTCAGACTGTCCACCTGATTAATGAGGGAGGGATTGTAACGCACCAGCCCACAGTGAGTTGTGCTATCCTGTTCCTATATTTGTATACACACACACACATACACACACACACACACATATATGTGTGTGTATGTATGTGTGTGTGTTTGTGTATATGGGCGTGTAAAGAAAGCAGGACATTATTTATTTCTTGATCGTGGCCTTTTTGTTATTTTGCAGTTCCTCTGAGTGTCTATTTCAGATGTTGTGTGTTCATCAGTTTCATTTATTAAGCATGTATTAAACACAGAAGCCTCTCACCACTTCATGAATCACTTGAACTTCACAGTGTCCAGTTTTCCCACAGGATTTTCCAAGTAATAATTCACCCAGCGCTCCACGGTCCTCCTCACCCGTCTCTGCTCTCTCATTAGTCCTCTTTTTTTTCCCATAAACCTTTGCACTGTGTGTATGCAGCTGAACCCTGGTGGAAGTGCTGTGGACCGTCTCCAAAAGCTTCGGCCTTTTCTCCTTCTCTCCTCCTTCATTCCCTCGCTTTCTGTCGTTCTACCCACACGCTCCTCCCCCGCCTCTCCTTTTCCATTTCCTTCTTTGGTGAAAATACTGAAAGAAGGAGAGGAAGACCTTTGCTGGTGTTAAGAAGGAGCGAATCTGACCACGTGTTTTTAGTTCTTAAGCCTCATCAAGAAGAAGAAATGGCAAACTCAGCACATTTGCACACAAATGCACACACACACACACATCTGAGAGCACAAGGTAACACCAAATAAGTCTAAGACTGAAGATTTTAGCAGCTGTAGGTCTGAGTCAATGAGAGGTGTTTGTTTTAGGCTTATGCAAAGTCACTGCTCTGAAATGACGACATAACAATCGTTTTAATGTATAAAATATTTATCAATAAACAAACAATTTGAAAAAGATACCACACCTCACCAAAGGTTTACAGCTTAAGTCATTTGAGTCATTTTGATTAGGAAATGCACATTGGTTTTAAAGCTTAGAGTGAATACATACACATGTAGAAATGCTTAGAAGGTGAAAGTTTAAATGCTAAATTCCATCAGTAACATTAAAATAAAATAAAAAAATAAAGCTTGACAACATGTATTTAAACTGCTTTAAGAGAATGTTTCATTCACACAGAGGACATACATGTTATTTATATGTACTCAGAAATGAGATTTGATTATCAAACATTTAGAAAGCAAAGAGGAACATCATTTGTATATATGCAGTGCATGTGTGCTGCGTCTTGCAAGCGTCTGTGCTTCTATATAGATCATTTAAGCCGTAGTGCAAATGCAATTTTGTCCCACATGTATAGAAAATGCATTTCAAACTTCATTTTCCACACGTCTCTACTGCAGAAACATTTTTGTGTTTTTCTGACTTTGCTGTGAAGACTCAGTTTGTCATTTGATGTTTGATGCCAAGAACAAAATCGCTCATAAAGATAATAGCCTAAAAACACGCATTATTCCCAGTGTAAAAGTGCTCAGCTGCTTTAAAGGCGCTTATTCATGCGACCGTATATTGCATGTAAATGCACAATGCTTAGATGTTACGTTTTGCATGGCTGCCAACTTTTAGCCCCAGGCAGGCAAAATTAGTCGTGCATGTTACTACACCGAACCTGGTACAGAGTAGCTTAATGGGACGATTCTTAATGGTATTAGAGCCACTTTTACTGAACGCAACCTTGTGACCTTTTAACGTTTATAAAGGAATCTGTTTGAGTTCTTTCACAGGCTGTAAAACCGACTACATCCACCTATTAAAGACCCGCTTACCAGTTTAATCACAGTTCTGGCTGGCCAGGAAAAATAAAGAACGGAATAACTAGTAGGTGGATCAGTCGACTCAAGGATGTGAAAACAGTATTTTCATCTGCAGAGAGACCTACACGTGTACAGAGTGTTAAAGCTGGCGTGTGTAAATAACAGACTGCAGCGAGCAGAAGAAACGTTCACCGCTTTCACATCTCAACAGAAATCTTTGGTGTGTGAATCAAAGCCTGTAACATTTTGCAATTGTGCTTTTGTGTTTGAACGCTCTGTGTTAGATTGAGTTGAGAAAACCTTTCTGTGTGGAGTTTAGAAGCTGGTCTGTGGTGGTCTCAGACAGTATCAGCAGGAGGTGAAGATCTTCAGGAAGATCTCAGAAGTTCTCGTGAGGGAACAGTGGTGAAATAAGGTACGTATGCGTGTTTGTGTAACTAGAGGTGTGTGGATGAAGGCTGTGTTCTATAGGTTGCCATTGCAGCTGCGACAGAGGATCTCGTCTTGCTCTGGGAAGAAACCGGCACCCACTAGTGACACGGAGCATCGGGAGCAGGTAAAGCAGGACTGGTGCCACTGTCGGTCCTCAAATGAGACGTACTTCCCTCCACCGAAACCTAAACACACACGAGACGTTGAAGTCACTAGTTTTAAAACCTCACGCTTTTCTTACATTTAAATCTGCTATTTGCTCCTGTCTTTATCTTCTCCTTGTATGGTGTATTGACCATTAAAAAAGGTGTGGAAACAGGTTTTTT
>JBAJNP010008938.1:7280-19162 GCA_036877545.1 Yasuhikotakia modesta
TGTAGCGTGTGGTGTGTAGCGTGTAGTGTGTAGCGTGTAGTGTGTAGCGTATGGTGTGTAGTGTGTTGAGTGTAGCGTGTAGTGTGTAGCGTGTAGTGTGTAGTGTGTAGTGTGTAGCGTATAGTGTGTCAAGCATCAACAGATCAGCCCATACTGCTCTCTACACTACATCATCATTATTCAGAATTGATATCAGCTTTGTGTGAGGAACAAAACTGACATTAAATCAATAAAATAAAACATCACTGGTTCTCTGTCTTGTGACCAAACGTCACTAACATTAAAGCAACACGTCAAAACAGCATCAGAGCACAAAATAGATATCAGATATCAGTCAACAATCAAATGACTTTCTTCTGCTTGAGAATAATAATAACAAAACAGAAGTAAAAAACAAAATAAAAATAGCAGATACAGTGAATAAATATTGACAGAATGTCCTTGTTTACTGTGTCTTTAAATGTTCATTATGAAGGCAACAAACTACAATGGTTTGGACTTTAAAATTGACTAAATGATAATCATACACACAAAACCCAGGCACCCTGCCTGCGTTATAGACAAAAGCATCACACTGTGTGTGTGTTTGTGTATGTGTGCATGTGCGCGAGTGTTTGTGTGTGTGCATGCATGTGTGTGTGTTTGTGTGTGTGTATGTGTGCGTGCATGTGTGTGTGTGTGTGTTTTCTATGCTCTATGAATGATGATGAATTCGTTTCATTAGTATTCCACCTCCACAGCATCTCATATAATGGAGACTTCTGCAGCGGCCAGTAACAAACAGCAAACAACATCAGAGTGGCAGGAAATATGAGGAACGAGAGCATCACCTCACAACAGTAACTCACTGGAGACTGAAGACAGTCAAGGTGAATGCTGGGAAGTTGTCGGTGCTAATGTGTAAAACGCTAAACATACAAAGCTGCTGAGGTGAAGTCAGACAGAACTAATGCAGGTTCTGGCGTGACACAGATGTGAGTTACTCATCCATGTCCATGCAGGGAAACATGGTTAGAGCTGTAATGTAAAGCCCATGCGGTGTGAAGGGCGTGTGATCGCTGAGGGTTTCAGTCAGTAGTGCTCATAAAGAGCTTTTGTATTACATAACACTACTGTACTCACTGGGAATACTTAAGAAATTACATGTATTACAAATGATTATATAATACATAAAAATCCATCTGTAATGAGAACCTAATTTCTTTAAACTTCCCTTTGAGGTTTTCCTCTACTGACTGACTCTCAGTTCCCAAAACCTGTGAACCACAATCATCAGTATCTGTCATGGATAAAATCTTTAGGTTCATGGTAGCAGCTTAAACTCAAAGTGTGATGATTCCAATGTGCAACAAGAACACTGAGTTTCCTGTGTCAGTGTCAAGCACAGTAACTTTCCATGACGTGAGTTGTATTTCTGAGAGGATCTGGCAACTCATCTTCATGACAACTCCAATGCAAAGCAGCTCTCACTCTCTCTTTCTCTCCCTCTCTCTCTCTCTGTGAAGGTTGCCCCAGACACCAGTGCATACAGGGCAGGTCAGCGAGGAGAGATAATGGTGATTTATCACGGAGGTGTTCTGTAAATGTCCTTGTGCAGCCATAGTGTTCCTGCGGGAACCAGGGAGGAACGTACAGCACCAGACAGATTAATGTCAGGAAGAGGAGAGACGCAACAGATCAAAACCAGGGCGATTTTACTGTCTGCTTTTAATCAGGGAAGAAAGAGAACAGGATGGATGAGGAAGGGATGAAAATAGTTCAGAGCTATTGGAAATTATATTTGTAAAACAGCACCAGGAAGACGGAGGCGTTTGGAGTTAGACAGTTAGACCAGAAATCACCTTAAGCAGAAAGAATAATAAACTTTCATTAGGTCATCGTGTTGTGATGTGCCATTTATGGTGCCATTTATGGTGCTAAATCTGACATAGTTCAAAATATTAACAATAAATAATATACCACTAAAAAAAAAAATAATAATTAGGTTCTGCAACATTAGGGAATGTTACATTATTAATAAACGTTCCCACAACCTCCCCAGCAACAGTGAAAATTACAGACTAGAACCTCAGGTCAAAACGAGGGGCTCATTTGTCAGATGCCATCTTCAGTAACGTGAGCCGCCCCCCACCCAAAGCTTGCTGAGCTGGCAGCCACGCGTCCTGCAGAGCATCAGCTTTCAGCAGTAACACAGATGAAGTGGATGTCAGTGCAATGAGCAACATGCACCACTGCCAACACTTTTTTGTCCTCCATGGGTTTCCACCATATGTCTGTCATTGGCTCTCCAACAGTAACTTACTGTTGTCAAAACGGGGAAATGTTGACTGAACTATTACCTGTTTGTATTTCATGAATGAAGAAGATTTTGCATGTTAGCGTAGCGCTCCAGCAGAGGGCACTACTGCCACCTGTTCTGTTAATGACTGTAGACTCCATTTCCCAGAAGCCTCTGTACGCCACGTTCACCTGTGTCTCATTTATGCCCTGTCTACTTATTCATTCGGCGCAGTCTTATTATGCTGCGCTTCAGAGCGGTTTCGCTGTGTCCCTGGTTGCCTGTGTTTTGAGCTCAGCTTGTGTTAATAAAGTTTGCATGTGGATCCTCAGTGTTGTGTCCTGGAGCAGTGAGGAGTAGTTTAGGTTTCCACTGCACATTTTGGTAACTGACCGCATCTCTTACGTCTAGAGGAAATAACAAATAATTGAGTTCCTGGTTGCAGCCCTTTCTCTGTTCACAAACACCTGCAGTGCGGTGGGCTGCAGATGGATCCATTGTCTGCTTATCTGACATAGTCAGAAATGATGAGAATTTTGCTTCTCTTGTCTTCATGACATCTTTGTTCTGCTGAACCCGTGACTGAGGGCATGAGGGTGAGACATCTGGGTCTTGGCATCTGTCTCTGTGATGTGATATGCTCTTCTGTGCAGCTTTTAAGATTACACTATCTTTCCTCATTCTGTCCCTCACACATAACTAACAATATAAAACCTGTTTCTTAAACCAGAAATTGTTTTATTTTGTGAAGAATGTGCTAATTGTTCTGTGCTAAACATTTCACTTATAAGAGCGCACATTCCTGCATCTAAAAACGGCTGCAACACAAAGAATGCAGAGATTTCTGTTAGTTTTACAAAAAAAAATGGCATTTGTGAAATGTAGCATTTCTAGTTACGTTCTAAAACTTTCTAAGAATCTGTGTTTATAAATATTACATATTTCCTAATCCACCAATCAGATGTTGGTCAGCTAGGCTCCTAGCGCGGCGTGTAGCAGAAGCCTGACATGCGAGAGTGCTTCCTTTTAAGGTGACCAATTACCATAATGTGATTAACACTTTGGCAGCCCCTTCACTAGCCGTCCCTCAGCTAGCCCTTCACTGGCTGACTCAGATGCTGGCAGATACTGTAGCAGAAAAGCTGCTTCCTCAATATTTCCTGTTTACAGTAACACAGCAGAGCCAAAACAGGGGCAGGCCAGAATCAGAGCTCTGTGTGGATGCCCTGACATGTTACAACCGACATGTTTATTGGTGGTAATATATAAACCCTGATGAAGATGGTGTAGTCTCTGGTGTAGTGAGACTGTGAGTGCCACAGGGGTGGTTGTTAGGCCCCATCATATTCTCATCTGGGTTATGGAGTGGAGTGCTTTATTGATCAGTGCTTGAACATAACCTGTAGTAATTCTCTCTGCTTTCAGAACCAAGTTCTAATTTGGAATACAAATTCTGCTGTCAGGAAGCTAAGAGACATCAAGAATACAAATGAAGGCAAATATAAGCTAGGTACACAAAATGCTTTGTATCCTTCGAGACAAGGGCAAAAAATGCTAAAGCCTTATAAACGTTTCCTAGAATACTGAGGGGAACTGCGAGAAAAGGCTTTTCACTTTGGTGAACTTATAGTATTATGTTTAAAGGCAATTTATCTGTGCAACTTCACTTAGCCTTGCCCAAACGCTTCATATTAGAATGTGTAACAATTATAAATCTCTTTAAGAGGCTGTCAACAGCAACTTTTTACCCTTAAATACCAAACCTGAAAATGATGTGCATTCTTTTCGTTCCATGCTGAACAATTTATCAGTCAATATTTTCAATGTTTGAAAGAAAGAACAATGTGTCTTTGTAGAGGATGTCGTTCTTGGAAATCTTTTTGTAGCTGATAATAAAAAGTGCAGCCAGAAACCAGAATGTTTATATTATTGATATTATTGAGCTTGTGCAGTTCACTGGAATATTATGAATACATTTAAATATGTAATTTTACAGACATGTTGTTTACTGTTGTACCGTAATCATTTTAAACATCATTTATGCTGTGTTATCTACAGTGTGCTTCATTCATCTAAAACATATTGGTAAGTTATGCCCTATGAAACATTGAAAGACTCACTATGCCATGATGTTGTTTCCTGCCGACCTGTCAGAGAAGCAGCATGGGCCGGCCTCAAAAGACATGTAATACATCTGCAATAAGTTACACTATTACAGGTCCATTAAAGTTCTGTTAATGCATGCTTACAAATTTGCAGTTAGACAGTCTGAGAGAAACAAAGCTCTTCATCAAAATGTTCATATTGTGATGTCAGTGTGTGGCTGTTGCAGGAGAATCTCAATATCCAATGAGAGACACGAAGGGTAAGATTTAAGGGTGTTTTTGAGAAAATGTATGTGTCTGAGTGAAAGAGTGGGAGAGAGATTCCAGCAGGCAGCGAGCGAATGAAGATGAGGCGGAGGACAGAGACGGATGAGCTGTTTGCAGCCACAATTTTCTGGGAGAATATGTGGAAACCAGAAGAGAGGAGAGGTGTAATGAGGTCAGAGAAGACAGAAGCGGAGGCAGACCGTGAGGCCAGAGGAGAGCGAGAAGAGTGGACAGCTAACTAGATAAACTTCACACCACAGACGCGTTCCCTATTATAGCCACTATGACCTCTGACCCCAGTGCCCTGCTTGACCCTCCAGTGTGCTGTAGGACCACGTCAACATCGCTAGTGGAGACCAACAACCTCCCGGAGAAGAGTCAAGGGTTACAGCACAAAACAGCAAGTTAATAAACAATAGACTTACAACTGCAGCATGTCCATCTGCTTATTTCAAATAAATGCATTTATTTATTAAAAACACAGCTTTTGAATCTCATTTACTATACATTTATTTTAATTTTCTGTTTGTGACGATTAAAAGTGTGTCACAACAGTAATGTGTTTAAGTTTTACATACATATGATGTTGTAAATGATAAACACCACACACACTGTGTGGACTGATGCTGTTTTAGTTTTTATAGGACTGACAGGGCTGTACCTGTTGTTTTTTACTGATGCTTAAACATCCTACAGTTTTATAAGGGTTTTTTAAAAACATGGAGGTGAATAATGATCGTGAATGATTGGCTTCAACTGAACTTCCATTTACAAATGTATGATGACGGTAGCAAAACAGTTTACATTTCACCTTTAACTTCCAACCATTCAGCAACCACAAGGAGCGACTGCACCACAACATCCACCTGAGGGAACCACAGGAACCGCTGCTCCACCTTCATCGGCATCTACTGCGCGTGGAGCGACAGGCCAGTAAATCATCAGAACCTCCTCTGACACGGCTCTTTCTAGCATGGCAGTCTATCTGCTTACACAGCAAAACTCCCAAGTGGAGAAACCTCTAACACACACCTCAGTTACTGCCGCAGCAGTGGCTTGACGTACTTTGTGCCTAAATGCTAAGTGTCTCCTTAACAGCAGTTTTCTCGTCGAGGCAACTGCACCTTTCTGATTCAGTAATTTTCAATTACCATCACGCATTTTTAACCATCGTCTATCATTATAAGTGGTTTTGCCTAGAGGAGATGCTATTTTGCAAGTATTTACCGGCAAGTTTAGAAAGTTGTACATAAGTGCAACAAAAAGCTAGCAAGCAGTAAGACAATAATCAATTACAAAAAGCCATAGATGCACTTCCAGCACTGGGTAACTGAGAATGATGACTTTGAATTTTTATGCTGTGCTTCTTGTGCAAACAAACGTCAATGAACTAAAGACGCAAAATCAGATTTAAGGAGAAAAGAACTCCAAAACTGTTCTCTGTTGACTCCCTGTGAGGGGATTACCCACCTGTGTTCAGGTGGCACTCAAATTTGATAGTCCCTATTAGAGAATTTCTACACATATAATTCATAAAAGAGAATAATAATGTGCTACAAAAGTCTCCAGTGTTTAGCTGAGGGTAATTATGCGGGCGGCTATTGGGCCGTGAGGATTTTATAGTTCGATCACACGCCCCACAAACAAGCAGATACTTCTTCCCTTTAATCTTCTCACACATCCACGATAAACCAATGCTCAGCGCTTTAAGATTCAGAGAAGCCCTGTGAGTTTGCTTTTGTCAGCACTCAAAGTTTGAATTTCATTTTTTTTACCCACAACTTCTTTTTTACACACAAGCCAGCTGTTGCCAGCGTTCTGCCATTCTGCTTTTTATTGAGCATTTAAAAGTTCGTTTAAAACTTAACAGCCCAAGTTTCTGGGCTGGGGTGCGATTCCTCTGTTGTGAGGAATATGATGGGGTGACTGCAGTGAGTCGAACATTTTAAACTCACAGCGGCTTGTAAAGACTGTGGGTTTTTACAGGGATGCTAGAAAGATGAACTGTTGTGTGACTGACCATAAGAATCAATGTTTCCTCAAAGCTAGGTGTAAACACACTGGAGCTGCATAGAATACTGTGAAAAACACTAAAACTATGAAGAATAATTATTATTACTATTATTCAGTATGGAAGTTGTGAGAAATATTGTGTTCAGGAAAACAAATCTTTAACCAGGGCACAGATTTCAAGTTTATAATGTCCCTAGACTGAACAACAATTGCTCTTTGTCTTCAGGACAACTGGCTGAGACTTTACAGGACCAGAAGGAAGATTCCAGTAATAGGCCTGTAAAAAATAGGACTTCGTCTTGGTTTAAAGCTCACTATCATAAAACCATCTTCCATCTCACACTCTAAGCTTGAGGCTCATGACATAATATTGTCACCACCGCGCCGCCTACGTTCTACATCTTAATAGAAAACCACATTATCTAAACATTGTGCTTTCATTCACCGGTTATGTAACTGTAAATCTCTCTCGACACCCTTTATTTGCAAACTTTCTGCTTATATAAATGTTTTTGTGTGACAGATCAATCGGCAGGTGAGGTATCACAGCATACGTACTGCAAACGTAAAAAGTTTCCATTCTGAATATTTGTCCAGAACTCGTCCAAAGCAAGAGTTCTCCACTTTTTAAAAAGAAAGAAATCATTATTCACTCACTATCGTGTTGATGGCTTTCTTTGTTCCTTGAAATGGAAATAGATTTTTTTTTAAACATGGCTGTTTTTTGTCCTTGTGTTTTTTGACTGTGAGAATTAGAGATGTGAACAGATCTCCTCACGTTGCAAAATGACAAAGAAAAATTATTAAATAAAATAATTCCATTTGACCAGTACCATATATTTCAAATCTTTTGAAGAATACAAATAGATTTGGTGAGAAACAAAAATGTAATCCTTTATTTTATAAAAATTTTGGTCTGTGCCATGTCTCAGTATGTGTTCACACATCTGTGTGTGCACAATGGTTCAATTCAGAAACTTGCCTTCAAATCTTTCAAATCCAGCGAGAACCTGCTTTGCTGCCTCTGTGTGAAAGGCTGTTGTTCTCAGTGGAGGTGAGGATATTGCTAGAACCTTCACTGTCTTCCAGAAGATCAGATCTCACAAAAACTCACAGCTGTTAAACCCAAACAGACTCATTTCTCGACTGCATCTCACTCAATGGATGTTGCAACTAATAAACTTCACTAACCAAAAGTGTATCTTTCTATATCATTCCTGTCATTTGCTTCATGTGCTTTTTTTGGCCAGCTCTGCGGCTCCTGGGGGCAACTGAAGGTAAGGCCTCTTGCTCAAGACCGCCTCAGTTGTTTCTGGGGTGTATTAGAAATGAGGAATTCTGAGGCCAGTATTATGAATCGAAACCGTGACCTTATGGTCTGACTCTCTAACCAACAGACCACAACTGCCCCCAATGGTTTTGCACTGGCTGGAACTGAACCCAGGTCAGCTGGTTGGTAGAACCGCCATTCTACTACCTGCAAGTATCAAGCAGTGAGATTGGACGTGTCAGGCAAGTGACTGATGTCTGTTATCAGCAGCATTTCCAAAGGCAATATAAATGACATATTCTTCCCAAAAGACAAATGATTCCAATCGTCAGTCCAACATTTGTTTTACATTTACAATAAAATGTGACTGGAATACAAATGCCCTGGAAAATTATACAGACAAAAGCTAGCATGAGATCTCGATTTGCTAATTTAATCAACATCCATTTTTAAAACATAATAGCATAGGAAGAGTTTTCACCTGTTTTGCATTCACCTCTGTGTATATATGCTAATTTTACAGCAAAGAGACATTAAACTCTCTGAGGTAGCCTTGGCTAACGCTAGCCTCATGAGCATTCAAGTCGAGAATGAGGGAACGACTCTTAGTGTAAATGACAACACTGCATCTTGTAAAAGCAGAATCCTAGATTAGAGGACTTTAAGACAGGACACCTCCTCCGTTTTTATCCCCCTCATGCCGTGTTAATCATTGTTAATCACTGGGATTTTCTCATCAAATAGGTCCTTGATACTAAAGCTTTAGACAGGAAGAGAACAATGTGGTGAACGATTCAGATCCACGGAGAGTGTCTGAAATCTATATAATCTCTGACATAAAACACAGAACGTTAATTTCATTAGAAAACCAATTTGTTTTAAGAATTAAAAAATAAAAGCATTGCAGATATGGAAAAATGATGAGCACAGTGTAATCCTTGTCTTCTTTGTGTCTGTATCTTCTATTTAAAAACTAAAAATCATACCAGTTCAGCACATTTGTTATGAACCAAACTGTGAGGAATACAGTTTCAAATGATGACATGAAGAAGATTTAAGAAGCCATGATGAAAATTACGGACGCTAGTTTTTACCAAAATGACAGTGACTGGTGCACAGCAAACATATTATTTGGTATGTCATTAAACAGTATTCATGACACATTTCCTCTACCTTTCATAGTCTGGAGGCTGTTTTGCATTGTGCCAGTTAATGTTTTTATATCAACTTGTTATGCAACAAAATGCTCATTTAGTCATTTTTGTTAATTACCGGTTTCTATTTTAGCTTTCTCAACTGCGCACCAAAACGATTAACTCCAAACCCTGCTGGTCAAATAAACCGAAACCATAATGAAATAAATCAGACGACAGGAGTGGTTTGTGAAAACAGCAGCCTTTGTGCAAATGTACTGAACACTGTTAACTGACCACATGGGCTGTAGAAATGTCATGAAAACCAACGTGGAACATGAAGTTATCGTCACCTCAGTGAGTCCGGATGAAGTTGGATCTCAAGAAGTTGGATTGGTCTAAAGCAGTTTCCATTGCCATGGTAACTTAAATTAACCGTCTAACCACTCAGCAAAATTAAATACATCTGACATTTAGTTCAATAAGGCCCTTCGGTGGGAAAGAACATTGAGACCCATTTTATTATCATATAACACAAGGAAAATAAAAAACGCAAATACTCACCACACAAAACAATCTTTTGTATTTCATTTTAATCTGCTGTCAAGTTCTTTCAGAGTTTGGTTGCGTCAGGTCTAACAAATAATTAGTTAATATTTTATTTTTTTACTTTAATCTTGTACTACTCATTTTTTAATCTTATCTTTGACCTTTTGTTATCTTTGACTTGTATAAATTCATATTGTATTAATAAACTCATTTATATTGCATGAAGTATTAAGGGGTTGTGAGTTATTTATCAGTTTTATCCTCATTGTGATGCGCTTACACAATCTCTTACAAGAATTATCTGTGTTTTTGGCAAACCTATTCTGGCAGGGGTGTAAATATGGGGTGATATATCTACCCAATAATCTCCTCAATGTCCAACCCATTTACATCCCTGACCACTGGGCCAGTTCTGCCCTACTTACACTTCATAACATTGTTTCTCTTGTTTTAGAGACGTTTTATGAGACGTTTTTAGCTTTAAACAAGCTGTGAATCTGCTTTTCCTCACACAGAGGTCACTGTGTCTGTGAGAGAGGTGACACTGTGTCTGTGTCACCATCATTATTGCTGTAACTCTTGTGGAGCCTCTCAACACGTTCAAGCAATTCAGAGCAGATGGCAAGACAAGCAAAGGCAGTAACTGCATCTCAGTAGTCTTTCTCTCTCACATCAGCCCCTCTGGAGGAACATTCTCCTCACTGAGGTTCATCCATCATGCTTGATAACTGACGGCACTCAGTCTCTGCTGAGATGACAGCAGCAGCGGGACGCCTCCTGCCTGCGCGCAGGAGGTACGACGAACATTAAAAACTCAGAAATGAGGATTGATGGGACATCTACAACAGGTACGTTCATCCACACCAGACGTGCAACACAAGCCTGTCCTCCAATCGATGTGAAGATATGTGCTGTTGGTAAAATACCATCGGTTGGAGCATTTACTACAATACTGGCAGCAGTAATGACCTCTACTGACAGCAGGAGACGCCGCAGACGTGTTTGTCTTTATCCAATAATGTAACTGCAAAAATCATGGTTTATTTCTAATGAGGTTAGGGCTAGCAAAAGGGTGGGGAATCATCAAATATCAGACTCTAAAATGGTGAAAAACTGTATCGCTCTGTGTTTGTGAGACTGCATTTATCCATCATTAAAGTTATCTACATGACTCCAGAAATAAAATCTGTTAGTGTGAAACGAACGATACGTGTGAAAGAATATTTTAGATCATGTTTTGAAACGTAGTGAATGTGTCATGTAGTCAAACATGAAGGCACATTAATAAGTTCACAAGGATTTCCTTGTGTGATTTATATGCATGTTCTGTCACAGACCAAATCACCAATTTACAAGAACCAGTGTAGCTCATTCAACTCCAGCCACACACAGCAGTGGGCAGCCGCTGGAGGTTAAGAGTGTTGCTCAAGGCCGATTCAACAGATTCCTGCCTGCACTGGGAATCAAACCAAGTTACTGCCACCATGTTTAATTTAGTGCTGGGATGTGTTCTGAAAAGATCTGAAAACTGTGATGTATTGTTTGGTTACTCAGCTTCAAATGTTAATTGTTCACCTTCACAAATTACTGGTTTGTTTTCAGTCGATTTTTATTAGAAGATAAATTAATCTGATGCACTATAAGTCACGTTTGAAAGCATCAGTCGGCTTCATTTATTTTTGTCCCAGCGTATTAAATGTAAATTGGTGAATTGAAAATTACCAAACTAGAGGCGCTTAACTTAAAACCGAACTATCAGTTATAATAAGCTGCTTCCAAAAACAACTTTGGGTCTATTTTTCAGGAGGGAGGAAACATGGATGTGCTTTTGGAGATAAACAAAGTCACAGAAGATGACAGGAATAAGTTATAAGGGTTAGATTTTCACCTACAAACCTCCAGATGACCGGCAATGATCACTGAACCGTCAACCGGCAGATGCCTGTATGTATGTAGCCAAATAGCCTTTTACCACAAACTGTGATGTGGGCAACATTCAGAAGGAACTATGCTAACTAAACTATTACTAGTATTACATAGTTCAGTGTGTCCGCCTACTAAACTAGCATTTGAAACAGTAGAAATGATGATGAAGATAAACCAAACACGACTTCATTATACAAGTGCTCTCCTGTTAATAGAAAGAACTGAGCAGAAAAATAATTTAGCTTGTAGGTCTTAAACCCAGAGGATTAGCATTTTGAAGCCATGGATTCCCTCATGAATGTTGACTGGGTAAAACAATGTCTGCGGTTTGCAACACTTGA
>JBAJNP010008939.1:0-19160 GCA_036877545.1 Yasuhikotakia modesta
GCATATTTCTGAAGGGCCTTGTTAAAAGAGCACAGGTCCAAGATGGGACATAGGCCATCCCCTTTTATGATACAGGGATATGCTGTATTGTGCCAGAATAGTGGCAATCTCTGCCTAAAACAAAGTAGAATTCTTGCCTTATATAGTGGTGAAAAGAATGCCCGTGAAGTTGGGCAGACGTATGACAAACTGGATCGCATGGCTGAGATAGATCATCGTGATTAGCCACTGTGATGGGCTGGTAAGTGCTAACCAGACCTCCAGACTGGGGAAGCAGGTGGCTCTGGGCACCTGAGTGGGCATCTGGTGGCCCCACTACCACATCTGACCTGGGAGTGATGTAATCGTCTTCTGGAACAGGTCAGATGTTCAAGGTGACTTTTCTCTGGGCTGCTTGGAACCCTGCCTGGTGGTGCTTGCTGACTGGTGATGAGTGGGAACTGTCCTTCTACGGCTAGATCTATTTCTGTGTAATGGGAACTGGGGGCAGTGTTGTGTTCATAGGAGGCATCCTTCAGGGCAAGATATGTTTAATGCCCTCCATCCGCTTCTTCACAGTTGAGAACTGCTGAACTGAACTGCTGAACTAAGTCCTTTACTATGTCGCCGAACAGGCCAGCTTGTGAAAAGGGCACATTGTGCTTTCCTAATGTCTCGCATCGGTGCAAAATTGAGCCAGAGGACCATCAAGATAAACATCACACAACCCATGTAATGTGCCATCACTTTTGTCGCCCTGATGGTAAGGTCAGTGGCAGAACTGGTTCTGGATTATTTAAAGTGGGGAAAGTTTATACTGCCAAACTGAATTTACATAAAATCAGTATTTTTTTAAAGACTTTAAATACTTAAAGTACAACTTTTAAAATAATTGATTTAAAATTATATTTATGATACCCTTATGAGAGGGTGGGTGACAACCAACTTGTACTTGGCTGATTATTCTGTAAGGGTCAGGGCTATTTATCTTAGCCAATTTATCATTGTTTATTCACTACATTTGTGTATAATTACATAGTAAAGCATATGTAATTTATAACAATTTATTGCATTGATTTAGACACCACTGAAACACAGAATGTGAGCATTTTGTGTTTTGAGCTTGTTATATAAGTATAGTATATCTCAAGCATGCTCCTAAGACCATAAAATTTTATTATAATTATTTTTTCAGAGAATTTGTGCAAATTGTTGCTTAATTGTTACCCTAAAGGTCACATTTAAATCATTGTCAACTGCTTATTCACCCATTTTGTGTATACAAATGACGTGATAGCAGATGGATGAGTACTTGCAGTTAAGAATAGGTGGCCCTTGTGTGTCAGGAGCGATTGTGAATGTACACTTTTAGACGTCAGGTGGGAGTGGCAGAAGCAATTACAACCCAATTGCATCTGAGAGGGATTCTTCATCATGAAGAAAATGAGTCATGATTTTCTCTGAAGGGTTTCCACCATTTTATCAGCAGAAAACGTTTTTAAACAGAGAGAAATATTGTACTGCCCAGAGATGGCTTTCATAGCTAAGTTAAGGTACTTAGGGTACTTTACTTTTCATTTATTTCATTTCATTTAAGTACCACATACCTCAGAAAAAAAAACTTAAATAAAAAATGTAAATGTATATGTATTTAACTTCAAATACTTGTATTTGTTTTATATTTGTGTGTTATTAAATAATGTTTTAATTTCACACTCTGAAAGGTGAGCACAGTGTGAGACATAGCTGAGAGTTTTTTTAAAACATTCAGTTTGACATTCAGTTTGTTCTCCATTTAATCTCATTACAGTCAAGAGAAACCATGAAGATGTTAACAAGATCTCATTTGAGTTTTCTTTCTACAGGAACACAATAACATTTCCTAGAACAGCAGCTCTATATACATTCTGACTTCTACCAGCTCAAATGATTTTGAATAGGATAATGGGTAGATGATGAAGTCTTTACAGTACTAAAGGGGAGGGTCAGCCCGTCTCCGAGAGGGTTTGTACTAAAAAGTACACCCCTTGGCTTGGCATCTCTCCCTGTGCAGAGGACTGAAATGGCCCCAGGGCCCTCTTTATTCTGAAGCTGGCCAGGACTTTTTTTCATTCCTCAGACACCATTATCAGTAGTGAAATATTCCCTCTACTGCACCCATTGTGCATTTGCAGGGTGGACGTCACAGGCATGGAGGGCCTTCCTCCTGCTATTTGTCTGAGGAGAGATTTGCAGTGCTGGCTGAGCAGCCAATCAGAGTAAAACTGCTGTGGGGAATGTTTTCCAGGATATGCCTGCAGAGAAGTTTAAACACTTCAAGACTATAGTATGTCTCTTTCTTTTGGAATTGAGGGGGCGTCCAAGCTCTGGTAGGAGAAACTGGCAGCATTTCTTTCTTAGTGGAGTGGTTGTAAATTAGCTTTAAATTTAAATAAATATATCTTTAGATATTATTGTAAGGGGGTAAATTCCTTGCCTCTGAAGTCTAATATTTTTCTTCATAAGTATGAACAGGATGGGAAACCTGTGTTTTTTTCCTGTAAATTTTGTACGTGTTGTTTAAAGCTTTCATTGTCTTTCCTCAACTTGAAACTTTCTCTGTCAAGCACTCTTGAGTCTATACTGCAATATGTAATCAGGACATCATGTTAGTTTTTAGAGTATTTATTAAAGGTTTATCATGTTTTAATGCTTCTTTGCTTTCATTTAATTTGTTTTGTCAGAGTAGTAGTATATGAATGGTATATAACTGTGTTAGGCAGATCACCATGGTTGAAACCTGGTATTTAAGTTTCAGCCTTGTATTATAAAAGCGAAAAGTAGGCGACAAGTTTACCAGTTGAACTTTTCTGCATTCATGGGGTTTCTTAGCAGTACACAATCCATCTAAGAGTTATCACATGATTGCTTCTAAAATATTTCACCCAGGTTGAAATTGCATTCCAGACATTTTTAATCACTCCCCATCCGCCTACCTTATCTTCAAGTGTTATATTATTGTTGTCATTATTAACCATTGTGCCTCTTTAAAAAAGGAGTGCACTCATTGTTTAAGTGTGGCTTGTCTTTGACAAATTCAGTGAGAGAATGTTTTAGGGAGATTTTATTTTTTTATCTTGTCTGTTAATATGCATTTTAATCTAATTCAGTTTGTTTAGTTTAAAAAATTGACATTTTATCTTTTCCCACATTAAGCATACAAGCATTTACTTTCTTTAAAGAACTTACTGGTTTAAGTCCAGACAGTGAGCTGGTAATGACACTCAAGGAAAGAACTTAGAAGACTTTTGGAATTATTGACCCAAATATCATAATTTCCTAAAATATCATAATTTCCCAAATATCCTAATATCATATTTCTGCTTTAGTAATTACCTTTGTGGATATTTGTACTATGTTCGTATTTGTACTGGCCTGTGGTAAACTTGAATAGGGTCCAAACACATTGTTTCAACAAAATTGTAATTTATGCAGTCCTATCACATTATGTCATAGTGTTAGTGTCAACATTTACCCAAGCATTAACACATTGAAGATACTTCTATTTCATTTTGCTCTATTACACTAAAGAGAACATTACATTGTTGTGCAAATTCTGAAAATACTTCCCCTAGTGGACATGTAATAGTAGTAATATCTAGCAGCATATCATGTGGAGTTAAGTTCTGACCTCAATTAATCACACCTGCATGCAATTTTTAAGTGCCCTTGAGCAAGGCACTAACTCCCTGGGCACTGCAATGATAGCTGCCCACTGCTCCAGGTGTGTGTGTTCACTTCTCACAAAGGATGGGTTAAATGCAGGGGTCACATTTCGGGTATGGGTAATTATGGGGGCATAACTAACAAAAACATGTCACTTTCACATAGCACTTTTTCAATAGTCTTTAGAAATCACAGGTAAATTACATTAAAGAGGTCTTAATAAGCTATTTTCAAAACCCATTATTCTGTGTATTAGAAAATGTTAACATAGCTTAATTAAAAATTAAATTAAAAAAGAAACATTATTTTTCACATACTGTACATTATTATGGCTCATCTTTCCAAAACACAGAACATACTCTGATTGGTCAGCTGATGTTGACCAAATATTTCAAGTATGTGAGCAAGAAATATTCTGTTCCATACTATAATTGAAAATATAGCATCTCAGTAGGTAGCACTGGCTTATTAGTGGAAAATCTAATGGCTACTGGTGATATTTGAGTGACTTCTCGCAGCAAGTTATTAGGCTATTTTACATTTGGGTCCATCATAAGCAGCAACACAACTGCAGTAACTGAAATAACATGGGGGGTGGGCTTAATCAAGGTGTTTTCAGCAGGACTAGATCAGCTTGTTTTTTTGTGAAAATTAAGCATTTTGTGGGAGGCATGAAAATGCATGAACTGCATAAATGTAAACATCACAAAAATGAAAACAAAAATATAGACTGTGTACATTACACAGGTGGCAGCACAGCCATTTAGAGGTCAATTTCGGTTAATTACTTTCCGAAATAATGTTTACCAGTATTTTGGTACTCATGCATGATTTTTTTTTACCAGTAAAACAATAAAGCTGCTGCTTATGTAAACAGCACTTTTGTGTTTACTGGAAAAGGAGTTGACTATAGCTTGATTCACAGCAATGCTGTAAATTGGTTTACTTTTTTTTAAAGAAATCATGATAAAATAAGAGGTGTAAAGTTTATGGTGTTCATTAGGATATTTTCTAAAACACTAGTTTTATGAATGTGCTTGTTCCCCCAGGTGGTGCCAGGTTCCTGTGGGTTTTGTTTGTGAGAAGATGAAGAAATAACTTGAGCTAACCAGTCTCTTATTGTCTTTATTTTACCTGAGTTCATAATTCCACTTCATAGTGCAAATGGATTCGTATCATTTCCAATTTGACAGAATGAATAATCTCGACCTGCACCCTCTAAGTCTTCCAGTCAGTCGACTTTCACCGGCAAAATCCAGCAGCAGTATTGATCAGTATACCCACCACCACAGCAAAGGGGATTCTGCCTATAGCTCCTTCTCTGGTGGTTCCACAGTCCCTGATTACCCTTCTACTTTTGTACTGGATGATATTCAGTCACACAGCCTCCATTACACTGATTTGAAATATCCAAAAGCTAAATATAGCCCAACATTTCCTGATTCAGATTCAAAGACCATGGACCATCTGTGTTGTTCTATGGAAGCTATTGCGCAAGGAGGTCTGACAAGTCATACACATTTTCTACCACCCCCACCACCTCCTGTCCGACTGGACAGCTTTGTAACAACCAAGAACCTGGAAAACTCAAGGGCACGTGAGAGCCCAGAAGGACAGATAGCTGACAATTCTTCTTCTCAGCAAACCAGTGCTGTGGGGGTCTGTGGTGTCCAGGCCAAATCTGTCTATGGCTGTGTATTGTCACAGCATTTTCAAAAGAATCAGTTCAAGCAAGACCTTGTGGAAATGGCTAAACCACAAAAACTCTTGGGTACCTCGAATCGTTTGCCTTTGAGACCCTTCCAGCCAGATAAAATGCAGCAGTATAGAGGTGCCCAGTCTGAAACCCAACGAAAAAGGTCATATTCAGATTATGGTGGCCTTGCCTCTGAGCAAAAATGCCACCTCAACTCCTGTAATTCGCCACAAAACACAACCAGTGGGAATATTTACCACAAAGGGCAATTCTATTTTGTTACTGGTGTCTTTAACTCCTCTGAGCCCAGTGTTACACAAGGTGTTGGGGACAGTGCAAATTTGGAAACCTTCAGTGATTGTTCATCACTGAAGGCCCAGGGTAGAAGGCAGAGCTGTCCAGGTGGTCCAACTGGTAAACTTCAAGAGGAACTTAAATTCAGCAATCAGAGTGACATTTTGGAGCATCCTAATAACAGTGCAGTTAATCTACATTATAAGTCAGAAGAGACCACACAAGATGTGGGGGACCAAAGGGTCATGAGTAAAGAAAATAGCAGACATCACTCCTCCACCCAGCATATCTTCTACTGTGGTCCTGAAAACAATACAGATAGTAAAATGATGACTCCTGCTTTAATTAAAGAAGACCATATCAGTCATCCCAAGAAAGATGAACAGATTTTGAGAACAACCCAATTAGATGTTCCAAATGAGAAGATCAGCAAGGAGACTACCCCACTTTTATACCACCTCACAGGAGCCAACAGGGCATCATTTACAAGCAAGCTCAAAAGCAATAATGATTGTGGAATGGGAATCAAAATTCCAGACAGTAGCAAAGAGGAGCAGAAGGCAGAAAAAAATGAGCAAATCTCTCCTAACAATGAAAACCAACAGAGTGCAATATCTGTAAAACAACCAAATGAATTTTTTTACCTATGCAGTACTTTAGATGACTCCTACAAAAAGTATTATAAAGAAAAACTGAAAGATGCCCAATCCAAGGTTTTGAGGGAGACTTCGTTTAAAAGGAGAGATTTGCAGCTCTCTTGGCCCCACAGAATCAAGCAACAGACAGACAAAATGCTTTCTGTACCTTCTAGTCCTCCCTCACAAAGCATGCAGCCAAACATAGCTAATCTCACCCCACAACTACACATACTTCAACAAACAGAAAAGGAGAACACAAAGGAATTTGGTCAGGAGATGGGAATTGAAAAAGAAAAGGAAAGGCCACAGAATATTGCTCAACCGCAGGTACCTCGAGTGGGGTGTAGGAAGCGTTTAACAGCAGATCAGAAAAAGCTGTCTCACTCTGAGCCTGAGAAGCTTCACCAGCTGGCAGATGTACCTGCTCATATGACCTGCCGCTCTCTTGGCAGTGAGGTTGAGAGTCTACTTTCAGAGAGTGATCTTAGTCTAGTGGCTGCAAGGAGAAAGATGTTTGAAACACGGGGACGTGCCCTGTCTGCCTCCACCTTTTCAAAATCAACCTTGAAGCACTTTCAGCAAAAGGCCTTGGCAGCATACATGGACCGTAAAACTGGTCATAAAGTAGCTGAGCCTCAGCAGCCAGTTCCACAAGAACTTAGCCACAGACATTCAACTGCAGGAAGGCTGTTTGACGTTAGCTCTAGACATAATTTTAGCACTGCAGGTTCCAAAAAGCTCCATAGACCTCTTTCCGCTGGTCGAATTCTTGATTCAGTGTCAAGTTCTGTTAAATATGCCCAGTTCCTTCATGCTCAAAGTAACCACTCAAGACAGTCTAGTTTGAGGGAGTCTCCTACACCAGGCAGGACTGCTTCTGTTGAGAACCTCTTAGACCAGCCTGAATCTGAGTTATTCCGGGCTCGTAGCATCTCAACTCCTCATGCTTTTCAGGTATCTTATATTTCTATATGTTTATAGAAATATAAAAAATTCAAATTTGTTTTTTACACTGCAGCATTTGCAGTATTAACCTGTTAAATTAATTTGATTAATTTGCTTTTTTATTTTGTAGGTTCTGAAACATTCAGAGGAGTTCACAACTGATCTTAATGAGGATTTTTCAAGGTAACCTATTATTTCTCTTTTTGCCAACTACAACAGCAAATGTCAGACTGTGTCATCCAACATTTATTAGTGATGGTTACTATGGCGAATATTTCTATATTTCTTATGCTAAGGGTTAAGCTTTTTACAAATTCTCAACACAGAGTTAAAACTGAAGTAAACTTCAGCACATAACTAGAACCACACCATTTGTGTTATAAATAAAAATTATTGATTAATGTCATTACCTGATATATAATTTTAGAGCAGACATGCAATTTTTTTATATCCACCTGGCAGATAATTAAAAAGTGGTAACCACATATAACAGCATAGTATTGTGGCAGTTATTTACATTTTTATAATGGCTGTAAAAATGTAGTTATGTAGTTAGTATAACATTTTTAATATGATTGCTTTGGCCAACAGGTAAATCATAAAATATCTGGGTTTTCATTTTAGTTTATCTATGTATAGGAGCACGATAGAAATTATTGCAATTCATTGTTAGTTAAAGCTGAATTAGTTATGTATTAACAAACCCTTTGAATCTGTATTGCTTTCAGTTCTCATAGACAAGTAGAAAGAGGTACATTAGTCTGTCACAGTCATACATCATTCGAACCTGATAATTGGAAGGCACGAATGATGGCTCCAAGAGGAAAATCTATGGAGGAACTTGGTGCGTCTAAGATCTCAAGGCCCGAAGTTCTCAGCAAGAGCTCAGAGCAACTTGACCAACTGCAGGGAAAGCAGGCCCTGTCTGGTAAAGAGAGGAGAACTGTGTCATTTCATACTGAAGGAACTCACACAGAGAAAAAGGTATTCATTCCTGGAGAGCACACAAATAATTGTCTAGCAGGCACTGGGAACAAGCTCTCTGCCAGTTCTATAAAGCATTTATTCTCTCATGATGAAATCCGTATGGTTCCGTACATCGCTGGATCTAAAAACAGAGATGACAACATTGAGCCCAGTCATTCTGCTAAAGTTGATGAGATCAAGTTGGAAGCTGGAAGGTATATCCAAGTCCATTGTTGTATATGTTTTCACATTTTAATTGGCTCTGTCTGCTCCTGCACATTATATAACGTATAGTAAAAAATGTTTAACCAAAATTTAATGAAATGCAAAATTTGATTTAACCATATCTCACACATATATAGCAAAATAACCTCCTCTCAATTTTAATTGGCTGCTTGTTGATACGCGTACCTACTGATATGATGTTATCAGGCTGGTCTCATGTCTCTGCTGTGCACAGAAGATGAAGTGACACGCAGACCAAGTGTGGTAACTTATACTTGCAATTTGTATGGTAATCTGTACTTACAATTCATGTTAGTGCGCACATACTGGAGTAGTTGTGAACATAACTGAGCAACTGGGGATAAGGCACCTCAGTTTAGCCATCTAAGTGACTCTGGTGCATTAATAAATGTCATGTGAAGTGCAATGAGAAGTTTGTTTGAGAAACAAAACATGACATTTAAGAAAAAGAAGAGGTCTGACAGGTTGAGAAGAGGTGCAGTAGTATTATTTTTAATATAATTGGTTTTAAAGACTGAATTGAATCATTCTACTTTATATTTGTGTATTGCAGCAAGGAGCAAAAGGTTTTTCTTCAGGATGTGAGTGAGATGCCCGTCTCTGATCAGGAGGTTTCTCTGAGTCATGGAATCACAACAGATCCAAGTCTATGGATCTCAACCCCTGAGACAAATGGGACAAAGGCACACAACTGGCCATCTTCTGAAACAGCTGTTGTTGAACCCCATATTACATCGCCTGCCCCATGTACTGTGGGTGAACCGACTGCTATTACTGCATTTCCTGACATTCATGAGGTGGAGTCAAGACAGACACCAGTAGTCAGCAAGAAACAAGACAGGAATGAAAAGAAGGAAGATCCTTGTGTGATTGAAAACAAGGTGCCAGAAGGAAATGGTCCAAAGTGTAAACTAGAGTGGGATGTGCTTGTTCAGAAGGTGGTTTCAGCTGACCAATCACTGGAGCGCATTTTTTACCCCATAACCAATCGAAAGACAGCACTCATGCTGATGGAACAGTTGTTGTCAGAGGACACTCTTCTAATGGAAGAACACTACAAGAGGAAACAAGAGAAGAAAGTTAATAATTCAGAGGAAGCTTCACACAGGTGAACTTTACATTTGAGACAGATACACAATAAATACACCTTTTCCATCTCCTCTCCTTTTTAAATGTGTGTGCTTAAAAATAAATATCTCGTTTTTGTTTTAAAATCCTCATAATTTTCAAACCGTTTCAAAAAGGCTTTGCATTAACCAAGCAATTGCATTTACATTGTGACAACATTGGTGCCACGTTCTGTGTTTTTAGACAACCTAAGCACAACTTAAATCAATAGCACACTGAATGTTGTTTAAAAATAACTTGTTACAACACTGTGACAGCATTACCATGAAATGCAGAAACATCAACCTTTTAGCCATTGCTACAGCAACTTCAGAAGGTTGATTATGGTGACACAATGTTCTGTGTTTCCTTCAAATTCCAAGGCAGCAGGTTCTAATCACATGTATTCTTCACAGAGAGAACAATGCTATGAATTGCGATGAGCTCTCTTAAACAATTAAGATACCAAGGATACCAAAGTTTAGTCAATATTTTTGTGTTGTTTTTTTATGGTTTATTTTTAAAAGTATTGAATTGTTAGCAAATAAACATGCTAATGTCAGATTCTATTTCCATCAGTTGTGGGTCACAGGAGGAGAGTTTATGTGTTAATGTATATATTAAAGTACAACACAGAAAATGCACGGCTTGCTCACTGTACAAATATCTGTTGATAATCAGATGAGAGTGCTACAGTAAACAGCAGCATTCAGTTGAAGACTTAAATATCGCCACTGCAAACAAAGCAAAAGAACCACTGGAATTGTGCCTTTTAATTATTACCTTCTCGATGCACTTATAGACGTAACCTTGATTCGTTTTTTGGCTGGGATTGCTGCTTAGAAAGAATTTTGCAAATTGGTTACTTGTGAGGTTCTACTTATAGCTCAATATTTTTTTGGAACAGGTGTATTTTCAGATGATACACTACTGGTCATGCAATGCTTTTGTAATGTTTAATATAAACATGTGTGATATAACAACATGTAATCATACTTTGTATGCATCTTAAACTAAAATTTGTACTATAGTTCATTTTAATCTTATTTTTAAGCACCGAGAGGCCGGTATACGACAAACCGGCAAACCCTCTCACATCTCTGAATGATGGAGCTGCTCTCTCAAACCAAAAAGAGTGCAACACAGAAATAGATATAATTGAAAAGAAGGTAATCTTAGTACTTTGCATAATTATATTATGCAGAAACTATACTTACATAAACACTGTTTGATGAACAAGAAATAAACGTCTTGTCTATGTTTATTTCCCATCCTCTCACATATAGAGACAGCTAATGGCATATATAGAGAAGCATCTGGCATCTTTAGATGAAGCCCGATTCATCCTCCATGACAATGAAAAGGAAAACGGGGCACGAGGCCATGCAATCGAAACTCTAGTACGAGAAAACTGCATGCCAGGTGAAGTAGAACGCTACATACAGTTTATAGGAGACCTGGAGCGAGTGGTCAGCCTGCTGCTCTGTCTGTCAGCTCGACTGGCCCGCGTGCAGAACGCCCTCAGCACTGTGAATGACAACATGGACATTGAAGAGAAAGTAAGTTATTAGTTGTTTAATTTGTTTTATGGTGGGAGAGTGTAAGGGATATTGCTGTTGTTGTTATTATTGAGCATTTTTCTTAGTGATGCTCCAGGGCACTGATGCTGCAAGAAACTATCACAAGAACTATTTAAATATTTATTTTTTTACTACACTCCGCTATTTTGCATATAAAACTTGTCCGAAATGGGCAGCAGAAAGGCATGATTTTGAATTAGAAGGTTTTTTTTTTAAGTGATTTTAAAATAAAATACTTTCAACTTATGCCAACATATAGGTATTCTTGTCTAATTTTATTTTGCCAAGAAAACATCTTGGGGCTAAGTGGCTCCAAAGTGAAAATGCCAAACCTTCAAAGCCAAAAATTAGCTAGGTATGTTAGGTGTGTCATTGTTTAAATAACTTGTGTTTAAGCTAGGAGGGGCCAAAATTGTTTTAACATTTTTGCTTGTTTAAACACACTAAAGGTTTTTTGTGTGAGGGGAAACATGCACGTTTATATGTTAATTTGAAAAAAATTGCTTTTTTTAAACGAACAGTGTGACGGTGAGAGCCTTAAATCTTTTTGTGCTCTGTTAGGATCAGTAGCTGCTGGCATCAACACTGCATGACCGAAACTGAGCTTTAGTTTCGATTAGCTTTGCGTTTGCACTGCCCACGTGTGGCAAATATTTGAACAACATTACAGATTGCCGTCATAAACAATGTCAAAAATCAAAAGCACATAATCATGTACTAAATTTACCAGGTATTATGTTTTATGTAGTATTTATGTTAGTATTCATTTTACAGATAGTAATATTTTACAGATATATATTATTTATTTACTGTGTATAGATATACCTCTATAGATACTACAGATAAATTGAGGGTTGGTTCTTAAATCGAGGGTTTTAATCCTTAAATCAAGGGTTTAAGACTCTGCCTATAACACACCTGCCTATAAGTGAAATCTTTCTGAAGATCATGGCTTAGACTCTGCAACACTGTGCCCCTTAGAGACAGATTTTGGCATCTGTCTTTACTTGTTTTTCTCAGCAAACAATATTAGTTATGTAAATGTACATTTATGGATTGACTCAAGACATGTTTAGAGACAAGAATGTCCAAATTACAAAGACATGGGGGTGGGCTCACTTGATCTAGAACAGTAAGCAATTACCCAGAACACCCTATCATTACAATGGTCAGTTTAACAAAGGCAAAATCTTGTTTTACACTGTGTTTTTCTGGACATGCCAACTATTGATAAAAATGACCAACAATATTCTACTTTGCCCAATTAATAGCAATCATTGGACAACCGCCACCATCTGCTGTGCAAGCAGAGGGATGATGCCAAAGATTTAAAGGACAACCTAGACCGACGGGAGCGCATGGTCTCCACCTTTCTCTCCAAGCAGCTGACAGACACACAGCTCCAGGAGTACCGCCACTTTATACAGACCAAGGCCTCTCTGCTCATTCGCCAGAAGGACCTTGATGAGAGGCAACGTCTGGGAGAGGAACAGCTTGAGGCCTTACTTAACAGTATACCCCGATAAGCCCAGAGACTCCAGGTTCCTACGGGGTGGGGGCAACACTGTATTGGTGGTGATTTAAAACATGGGTCTTCAACGCCTTAAGGTGCCTTTAAAGGAGACTTAAATTACTTTGAGACACTAGGTTGTGCTGTGTTATTTATAG
The DNA here is from genome assembly GCA_036877545.1 of Yasuhikotakia modesta. Taxonomy (NCBI): domain Eukaryota; kingdom Metazoa; phylum Chordata; class Actinopteri; order Cypriniformes; family Botiidae; genus Yasuhikotakia; species Yasuhikotakia modesta. The sequence continues at coordinate 12,825 of JBAJNP010008939.1, forward strand.
TTTCACTGCATTGCAGATGTGTCCTAAACTTTTGACAGCCAAGGTAAGGTTTATTGGAAGTTTAATGTGGATAAATATGCCCTTTCAGGTATATTTGTTTGTTTTTGTTCTGTTACTGAAAGAGCACTCTACAACTATGACCAAAAAGGAGGAAAAAGCACTTTTATTAGAAACATTTGAGCAATATTGTAATTGATCCCATGTGTTTATACATGTTGAATTCATGTCTTAATTATTTTCATTTGACATTTGATTCTATAACTGTAGCTTTTCACGTTCTTTTTTTGTCCATTTATTTCATTTGACATTATAATATTAAACGTATTTAATGTTAAAGTTCTTAATTTTACTTTGTTTTGAACATTGTCATATGAAATTGCATTTGGTATTGAACATTTTAAATGATTGGGGTGTATTATAAGTTAATTTTATTTAACTGCCATCATTACATTTTTGTGTAGTACTGTAAGATCATGAATCAGAGCAATGCAAACATTTTGTAATAATCACAATACTTATCCTGCTTTGATCAATTACTGACACATCATTGTTAAGCATTACAATCTCTGACAAATGTTACTGTTATTTGTGAAATTCTTCATAGGGACTGTAATGACAATGGTTGATTTTAATGTTGTGTGGAGCTGAAACAGAAAAACAAGCCAAAAGTGGAGTGTAATTTTAACTGGTAAAATCTCTGTACTTTCAGATTGTTTTGTTTCAGAAATAGCATAATATTGTGGCACTGATGTCCAGTAAACAGTTGCATTCAATATTAATATTCAGAATAAACAATTCTGACCAATTAAACACTATTTGCAAAACTGTAGGCTGTTTGCAACTTTGATACTTTAAAGGGATGTTTCACACAGTTTTTTCTTTGGTGGAACACAAAAGATGATATTTTGAGAAATGCCTTTTTTGCATCCTCACAAGGAATGTCAGTGGGTGTCACTGCTGTTTGTTTATTAGCATACTTAAACATCAATGTGTTTCTCAGAAGCAAAACGTCATACAGCTTCATAATGACATGAGTAAATAATAATTAAGTAATAAGTAAGTAAGTAAGTAATATTTTTTATTTTGGTGAACTATCTCTTACACACACACAACCTATAATACAATTACATGTATTTTTTTCTAATTAATTGCTCTTCTTTAAAATAATTTGATATAAAGCCTTATTTTTTAATACTGAGTTACATGAATATAAATTGTACCTACATAAATTTCTTTACAAAACAAATTTCAAATAATTTTAGTATGCATCTTGTGAAGTTGGTAAAAGAATAGAGCAGTAATTTAGAAAAAGGGTGAAGTCTCTGAATGAAAATAAATAGTTTTGATTAGTTTTGCATTTTTTGTCTCTGTATAATGTCAATGAGGTGATTTGTATGACTACATATTTTAACTCGCCTGTTAGATAATTTATAATTAATAATAATTTATAATTAATAGTACTGTAGGTGTGTCCAAAGCTTTGAGTGGTAGTGATAGACTGTGGTTAAAGGTGCTTGCATATTGCTTTGTGAGGCTTATCCAATCAGACACTGGACCTGCAAAGTTTCTATAATTTAATTTAAAGTTGTTTCTTTGCACAATTGTGAATTCATTCTAATTAACTATTGCATTGAAAGGTTAAAAATCACACATCTTTATTTAATCAAGATAGTGTATTTATTTTGTACTTTGACCCAGACTTATGTCATGACTTTTACAAATACTATTGACACATTCACATTTCGTTGCAAATGCATGTCAGTGTGTATGTTGTGCACTTTCCAACCATTCAGTTTCATGAAAATCATTTGGCCACCCAAACCTGCTTTCAATGGCATGAGAAAAAAATAGCTTGAGAAAGAACTCTTAGAACCTCTTAGAACTCTTAGAACTCTTAAACCAAGGTTATCTAAGTCCATGTTTATGTAGCCCATGTGAAAGACCCAGTTTTCTATAGACGCAGCACCCAACAACAACAGGCACATATTCTTAAGTCTTAAGTGATTTCCTCCTATGTATATACAGTATACAAGTTTGCTGCCATGATTCCAGTTGACCTGGCATTGAGCATTGATCAGATTATCAGTTTAGAACTGCTGGATGTAGATTGTAAACTAGTAGTGGACTATGCACTATTTTAAACCTATCCATCAGACTGTAAACGAAGGCTTAAGTATCAGTGTGCTGTGAATGTTTGCTTATTGTGAGCGTGGGATGTTTGGGGCATTTTGGAGTCTAGTGTGTTGCTGCCCTCTAATGGTTTTGCTGTGTATTATTTGTTTTGGCTTTCTTGTTCCTTTGCAATGTGGAATGCATAAATGCCATTAGTTTTGTTGTAATATAAATAAAGCAACTAAACGAAATTCCCACAGTGTGTACACAGTTTTACTTTCTTTAGAACCATTCTCTTTAAAATGATTATAGTTTCCCAAAGTGAATGGTATCTTGTTACAGTGGTTTCAGCAAAATGATAAATCTACAATTTAGCTCCTAATTTATGTTTGGTAGTTTGATTAAATTGGTCACACCTCACAGGATTTAAACTAGAATAACAAGAAGCAGAATTAACTGCAGTAATAAAATTATAAATAAAAAATAAAATGGGAAAGAACAGAGAAGATTCTTAGGTGTTTTGATTATATAATACATATATAATAGTGCATAAAATAGCCCTGGTTTAATAAGATGAGCTTATTAAACACTGTCATGCATGCCAAAGTCGTGTATGTCAGTTTACTAATGCATTTTGTTACATAATGAACACAGAAACGTGTCTCAAGGGCACAGTCAGAGTTTAGGACAGCTGACTAGTAATACTGCATCATGAGATGCCACCTTAAGCAATTCTGCTCACTTTTTCCATCACACTGACCATCCCAAAGCAAGCAACTCACATTCAGTGAATTCATAGAAAACAACACGTGACAAGCCCAAACCTGTTTTTTTCCACACCGACAATAACAGAAAGGCATTGTTATGGAAATTTCCTCAGATGTGACTTCTTTAGACCTGGAAATCTTTTTTGAAAGATTTGAAAACAATTTGAAAATTCCCTGATTTTTTTTAGTTTGCATTATGTAATTAAAAATCAGCATGTTAACCAACATAAGAGAATAACAGCATAAGGTCATAAAAACTAAAGGTAATATGGATCTGATTCTTTTTATTGTAAGCATCTACAACAAAAAATGTTTTGACTGGCAAAACAAAAGCAAAACATTCCTGGCAAATAGAGGCAGAAACAATTAGATTTTGGCCACTCCCAAAACTAGTTCTCACTATAGTGTCATAATTTTCAGTCATCCTAAACCCTATTACTTTCATCTTCATTAATTACTATAACAATACTATTTTTACAGGAAACACTGCAAGATTATATAAACATTATATAAAGCTACAACACAAGTATAATACAATATCATAAACATTAAATTACAATTTTAAATGGAAAGATTTTCCTAAACAATCCATCCAGTTTACAAGTAATCTGTTTACAATTAATTTTATTCAGCAAAATTAATCAGCAAATATTTACAAATCATTTTTACATTTAATAAAACAGGTGATCATAACAAACCCTGAATTAAGCACATTTAGGAAAACACATCAGAAAAGAGCCTCTGCTTATGTAACAAAGGTTCATTCTTCTCTCTCCCATCTTCGCCTAAAGAGATGGTAGACCCTCTTGACTTGCTCTTTTTTTTGAGCCCCATTGGATTAGGCTGGAAAAGGCGATATTTAAGGTGTTTATGTGGGTCAAAGTCCTCCCTGACCTGAAGCATCTCCTGGTGGCCAGCTTTTGGGTCTCCTAAAAGCTCCCTTAGCTCCTTTGGTGTGCCTTTCTGCAGGTAATGGTAAGGTTTCTTACCACAGTTGTCTCTCATATTTCTGCTGGCACCATATTTGAGTAAAATGTCAATCAGTGGTAGCTGGTTGTGAACGGCAGCAATGTGCAGTGGTGTGTAGCCGCCATGGGATTTAGCATTGATGTCTACCCTACAGTCACTTTTCCTACATTGTTCAATAATTATACAGACCATATCAATGTTTCCACACTTGACAGCCCAGTGCAAGGCTGTGAAACCAGACATAAAGTCTTTTTTCTCAGCAAGCTGAGCCTCGCTTAACAGTAGACCATAAATTTGACTCCACTGTCCAGCTGCAGACTTTACCAGCCACTGATGTTCCAGGGCATCAAGCAAGCAATTGTTTAAGTATTTTGGCTCTTCTGTCTGTTTGGGGGTCTTGAAGTGTCTTTGTAACTGTGGAGACCCGTTTGTCCTCACAAAACTGTCTGAAGATGGTTTTCTCTCACATTGAGGTGAGGAATTAAGCTTTTGCCCCGTTTCCAAGTGCTCAGCAGGAATTTGCTTGTTATGATGATTGATGTCTACTGGGGGCATTCGTAAAGGTAACGCAAACCATTTATTTGTACCTTCCTTTTTCTTGGCAGAATATTTTTCCTCATGGTTGTTTGAGTCATCAGAGTCAGATTTAAGAGGTACAGAGAAATGTGAAGACTTTATAGGTTTAAAGTCCACATTTCTACTTTTTTCCAAAGCAGCTTCTATAAAAGAAGATCCCACAGAGCTGGGAGAATTGTTAAGGTCTGATCTTCTACAATCCACATAATGGGGATCAGTGTATTGTTCTTTCTTCTTCGTATCTTCCTTCAGTGATCCATTTTCATCATCCTCTTCCTTTTTTTCTCCTGTGGTGTTTTCGTCTGCATTGGCTTTCAGTAAATGATGATAAACTTTCTTCAGAACTATGTATTTGGAATCTTGAAGTTCTTTCACAACGGCAATGTTGTTGACAAACGCCTTAAAAAGATCTCGGTTTTGTTTCCTCTCTGCCGGATCAGTGCAGTTTAGGGGCTCTTTAAACTTACTCAGTAACTCGGAGTTTTTCACCTTTCCATTCCCCTCTATTAATATGTTTAAAATCGCCTCTTGTGTCAAATCCATTGCTTAATTTGTCCAAAATACGAACACACTTCTCTAACCCGCGTACTCGACGACACCTGGACTGTAACCACGCCCTTACCTGTTTTCCGGGGTGTTTGCGTCAGAAGTGGCTTCGATAAAATATTGAAGGAAACATTGGTGGGGTGGGGCTGTGACGTTAGATTTTGTACAACACAACGTGTACGTATAAAACATTTATTTATTATTCAATCTTTTTTTACGCTAAAAATAAGGCTTAGTTTTAAAGTGATAAATGAAATAATTATTTTAAAACGACAGCAACAAAAATATAATAAAAATGTGCTAAAATATAATGCAATACATTGTATATTTAGCTTTGCCTTCGTTGCCAGTTTTAACAAATAATAAAAAGTTCATGAGTGAAGTGTGACTGCATAAATGAGCAGTTTTCTCATCATCCCAGCATTGTATTCTGTTAAACGTTTTGGAATGGTCATAATTGATAATTAGTCGCGTATTTCTTGATTGAGAAACTACATTAGCAAGTCACGACAAAAGACATTCCAGAAGGCAGTAGGAGCTTCCAGGAAGAAGCCATATTGAACGCGTGAGGCGATCTTAAAACCTACTATTGCGAACAACGAGCTCATGAATATTAGTTTTTCATCTCACGTTTCTTCATAATTCATACTTTGCTGCTATACGTCTACTGCGCCGCCATATTAGACCGGGCGAGTCTGTCCTATAAACATACAAATCAACCGTGAAGTCTCACATTTCCACAATAAAACCACAGCAACATTGGGTTCCTTAACAGATTTACTGCCACGTAAAAATGATTTTTTTTTTGATACTATGCAATAGTTTGAGAAGCAACTGCATATTGTGATTAAAAATCAACATGTTAACCAACATAAGAGAATGACAGCATAAGGTCATAAAAACAAAAGGTAATATGGATCTGATTTTTTAAATTATTGCAAACATCTACAACAAAAAAATGTTTTGACTGGCAAAACAAAAGCAAAACATTCCTGGCAAATAGAGGCAGAAACAATTAGATTTTGGCCACTCCCAAAACTAGTTCTCACTATGGTGTCATAATTTTCAGTCATAATCGAACTATAATCGAACGAAACACAACGCAATATACTTTAATGTACATGATATGCAAATAAAGTTTATATTTTAGTTGTGGACATGGTTTGTTGGTCATCGTTTTCATTTTCCTCAAGCTATAGTTTATGTAAATATAACAGCAAACCCCAAAACTGCCAATGATAGTAATTTAAGGATACAGGAAAACATTTATGTAATATGGTGTTAATTATGTATATTCGGGTAAAACAAAACGCGGTATATGTTTTCCTGTTTTTCGGGCTGTGTTTTGATAATGTATATTAAAAGT
>JBAJNP010008940.1:0-19156 GCA_036877545.1 Yasuhikotakia modesta
TGTTCCACTGTTCCACATGAGCTTGACCCTTATAAAGCACTTACAGCCCTTAAATCTAGCTGAACCCTTTTCACAAGACAGAGCTTATTTTTCAGCTCATCCATTATGTGACAAGATTTGTCGCAGTGCAAGTCCAGCAGATGGCACCTTTACAAAAGACCGCTGGATTGGAGGTCATTAAAATGTGTTTACTGGTGGCATTGTGATGAATTGAGCAGAACGGTGTGAGATTTTTACACTCGTCTCATTAACTATGATAGTGTAACCTTTGAGTCGAGGGCAGGCGTACAGAAACCAGTTGTGTAAATCACCCATGAGCTCATTAATGTGAATAAAAACTGTTCACGCATAACCGCAAAAACTGGAACTGATATATATTTTGACATTTGACTACCAAACTCTGGCAGCGCTTGAGAAACAAACAGTATGTTTACAGAGAAGATCGAATTATTTTCCTGCATGGACCCCTGCTGTCTACACTCTATGCATTAAGATTCATAAATTAGGAAGCTGTCATTTGTTATTACAAAAGTTGATGTCGAATTTCATCAAGATATTACAAGCAGATGTGCTCGTGTGTTTGCACAAGCACCCAAAGGAGTCTCTCTGTGTCAAGAGTATTCTGGAGACACGATTACAACTGACTCATATTCCATGAGTTTTCCAAGAGTTCTTCAAATCAGCATATTCTGGTGCCCAATGAAGAAAACACATGCAAAAAGAACAAAAAAGGCTGGTGAAAAAATAAGCAAGAACTGTTTTATGAAATGTAGCTTAACCTGTTAACCAATCTATCTATCTATCTATCTGTCTGTATGTCTGTCTGTCTGTACTATACTATACTATACTACATAATTTAATATATATAGTATACTGGAGATATCATGAGTAACAAATGATAGTGCATCAAACACATTCATAGCCAAGTGGGCACAACACTCATTTTAAGTTTTATATTAGAAACATTACGTAAAGATTGCTCAGACCGCAGATTAATAAGGGACTGGCTCACCTAATGAGCATTTGAGTTTGTTCATGATGGTGACATTATAAACAGCAGTCCACCTTTTCAGCTGCAGACATAGACCTTCATAGTAATTCACTTTAAGTGTCTAATAAACCAGAGGCTCAGAGTGATATTTATAGCTTTCACAGGCGATGTAAAAGTGACATCTGTAGAGGAGATTGAATGGCAAGTTAAATGCTTTTTCCTGACTTTAATTGATCTGATACAGTTAGAGCCGGGAATTTTCTAGGAATCTGGGCATGTGACACCCATCAGTGCCTGAATTAGGCCGTCGTCAGACTCCAGGTGCAAGCCGATCACAAACGCATGAAAAACTGCACTGAAAACATCATCACCACGGTCCAGCGACTCTGTAACTAAGCAACACTGAACGCTCTCATCCCCAATTATAATTTACTGACCTATCTAGCCGGAATCCATGCACTTGCAACTCTTTCTGATTAATCTTTTCATCCCCTTCTACCCATACCTCCAGTCTGCATCATTTCTGCTTAAATACTTTGCAAGCAAAGAGAGAGTCTGTGGTTTCTGCTTATTTCATGGTATTTTGGGCACAGGAAGTTGGAAATTGAGGGGACATAATAGTTCAAATTATTTTACTTTTTTCCAGACCGCAGCATGCATTTCCATCCTATAATTAAGTTGTTGAAGCCTTAGCAAGGCTTTTTTTTCTTTTTTGGAAGGCATTATGACAAAAAATAGCAGCATATGCCAGGGAACTCTGGCTTTACGGGAGATTTTCCAATGATAAATTGAGTCAAGCCATTCGCATTGCATGCGCCTTAACTTTAATGAGTTAATCATTAAACCCTAAACAGTCAATGCTGTTACCATGCCCCCAATTGCACTGTGTTGAACTAAATCCGAAACTGTGTAGCCGTGGAAAATTCCATTCAATTTCGCAGGAGCTGGAGCATGACCGATTGATCGGACTCCAGTCAGACCCCAAGCTTCAGTTTTAATAGTGGCTAATTCAACATTTTTGCAATGAAGATGGAACCACCTATCAGAGATGTAGCTCAGTTAGCCATGAAATGTCTTGATACAAACCAAGATATCATGAGCCACATAATTCTATGCAAAGTCGTATCAATCAAAACCTATAAAGAAAACTATTCGGTTGTAAAATGCCTAATGTATCATAATGAGATGTCTGCAATATTTTTCACATCTCGTCAAATAGCCACCACATTGCACCCAGCACATTCATTTATAATTTCAACCCACTGCTTAGTTAATAATACAAGACGGCAATATCATATTCCTCTGTCACAGACAGGTTATCTATCTCAATTAATTTGCAAACCAGCCAGTGGTTTGAAACTGCCAGTCCGAAGCCACAGTACATAGCCTGCATCATTAAATCATCATTTGTTTGTTATCTTTGTTTTTTTCTATCTCTCTTTGATATTAATAAGTATTAATTATGCTACCTGTCAAAAGATGATGTGTTTGTTCCTGTGACACAACAATGAAGACTATCTTATCTGTATAAATGAGAAAAAAGTTTGCTGAGGTTACAACCTTAAGAGCTACAAATTTATTTAACTCTATTACTCATAAATAAGCCATAAGCAAACATATAGAAAAACTGAACAGATGTTTGTCTGAGCGGTCCAATATATCACACTGTAGCTCAGCCAATGACACACATTTGTGGGTGGGGCTATCTGTCCTTTTTCCAATTACTGTGGATCCACAAGGAAATGACATCCAGAGAACACATTATCATTGGCTGATGGCATAAATTGGTTTTGATTTCAATTGGCTCCTGAACAACTGGTCAGGAACAATCAACATTTGACCAAATTCTGTTTGGTGCCCCTGGCAGACGACAGGTCTATTTAAAGAACAAGCAAATATATATAAATTTTAGAGAACATTACTTGAAATAATCTCTAACAAGTTTTATTTCCAAACTCTATAAATTAATACGGCGTAACATTTCTCACCTACAAAGCTCTACGACTGCAGTGGTTTCCTCCATTTTTTTCCAATTACGACTCCGATAACAACATTGCCATTCAATCTAGCATTATGCATTCAATTATCTAATTTTGAGACGTTGCAGTAAATAAATAATAAGCGCAGAACTTATTAGGGGATTGTTGGACCCATGCTGAGAGGCATTTGCAGACTTGAATAAAAACTTGAGAACAGCAAGACCACCATTATGCGCTGTTGCTTGCTGCATGCCCGCAGGGGCCTTCATGGTGGGGTGTAAACTATACGGAGGCCTATAACTTTCTTCTTGTGCAGATACAGGCAGCTAAGAGCAACATTTATATGCTACATTACCATAGCAAGGCCAGCGCGCTGCATTAATGCGCGACTGGTCCCTTCCTTCCTCCATAAATAAATGAGGAAATGAATAAATAATAGCAGTTTCAGTGGTGTGTGGTGGGCACTAGCCATGATTTGTGGAACCCCTGATGAGCATTGATTATGTTTCCAGAACAGGAAGTGCAGCATTTTACAAGTGGCTCCACGCAGCTTCTGGCATCTGATTGGCAGAGGCGACTGTGAGATTGAAATGCAGATATGAGAAAATGATTATTTAGCAGATCATTTTACCAAACATGATTTTTTTTTCTTTTTACAAGGATTTTTCTCCTGGTTATACATGTCCAGATGAAAACCACAAAAGAACTTTATACAGACCAGTTTATTTACATTATTTACAATTTATTTCTTGTGACATTATGATTACTGGTTAACCTGTACAACAATATATAAAAAAAAATAATTGATCTGGTCTTTGAGTCTAATCCTCTGTTAGTTTGTTTCTTTATCAAACATTTACTTTTTATAGTAATTCAATCAATAAAGAGGATACACTGCTAACTAACAACTCTTGTTTTCTCTTTCTTATGAGAGATGTACATATTGCAACACTCAAATTTCATTTTCACCATATGTTATCATATCAGAATTTCATTCAGATGTGAGAACTGACATTTTGGGTGGAAACACCCGAGTGCAAAGAACTGGAAATCAGGACAGCTTTTCCCGCCACAGGTGTGCAGGTACAAAAGGAAGGAAAAGGTTCAAACAGGTGAGTGTAATCAAATGCACCTGATCTAAGTAATAAGCCAGGCACAATTAACAGAAATAATGAGGCATAAAAATGCATAATTTCATGTGGTGACGATGGGGGTGGTTCCGTACGTTACCCTTGGGTTCTCTGACTCGGTCTGGTGGAAGTTGTGTGTTTATAATTGCTCCTGGCTTGTGGAATTAGACACTGCTAATAATTTGTGGTATCATTTGTGTCCACAGCTCACCTCACAATTACTCAGAGAGAAATCTGAAACAAATTGATGGATTTCATCTTATTTTTATCTGGATGGCATGCTGGCTAATGGGACTGATTAAAAATGAGCGGTATTTTTTGTCTGTGGTTTATAAAAGCTTGTGGTTGAAAAGCTCTGGTTTATGAAGTGACCTTGAGAGGTTAAGGTTAGATTATTTAGTTATTTAGGTGTAAGTTTAGCGTATAAAAAATAAATGTTTAATAAGACTAATCACATACTGCATACTGTGTGCTTGTTCTAAACAGTATGCAAACAACATTGCCTTGTTTAAACAACTTAAACAAGCTCTAGAGCTAAACAATTACACATGTATATTCCCTTATTAGTGTACTATTCACACAAACTGTAATTTACTCTGCCAAACTACAGTTCCTTAAAAAAAAGAAAAAGACTTACGATCTCCATAGCAACGGAGAGGCCCCACCGTCAGCTTGGCCTCTGAACCGGGTCGATTCGTGTCCCCGACAGCCACTTGGCTGACCGGTAAGTGGTCCTTATACACTAGAAGCCCAGAATCGTCCCTCCTGCCAATAGGGATAATTCTTGATCAATACAAATCAACAGAGAAACATGGTCTTTGTTGTTCTACATGTCCCTTAAAACTGCCTTAAAATGTTCAACAGCGTAAAAGCACATTGGCATACTGTCTCATCATGCGATTGTTTCAGTGTCTCCTTGTTGATACACTTTTGATAAGATCTAATACACTCATTAAAGCATTTAATGAAATAAGTGAAGTAGGTTCTCTGACATTTATGGTTAGCTCTTTAATGACAGCAATTCAATTTGTTTAATGACTGGAAACACTCATTCCTCATATTTTCCCAAATTAATAAACATTAGTGCATGCACACACCCACAAACACACACGCACCCACATGCACACACCCAAATGCACATGCACACACATGCTCGCACACACATGCTCGCACACACACACACACACACACACACAGCAAGGCAACATGTGCAATACTTGCCATTATTTTAATACTATCATCTATAAAAGTGCCAGTACAACTGCACAAAGTCATTTAAAAAACAATTATGTACCGCAGATCTGTAGGGAGAAAAACAAGATCAACAATGTGTTTGGGACTGAAACCTGCTGCATTGAAATCCAGTCCTAATTTGTATCCATTATGCACGGTGGGTAGGTTTGCCTGGGGTTTATGACAAGTGGCGAGAGTATCACAATAACACACTGTCCATCTGTGCACGGACCATTAACACACATACTGTGTGCTCAACTAAACCAGTAACTGAAGGGACAAATCCAGCTCTGGTTCTGCCCTGACCGACACTGTTTGCCATAGGAAAACAGCATTAATGGATGATTTCAAACCTCTTAGAAAAATAAATCCTGTGCAAACGTTATAATCGTTGTATTGTATATTTACGCAAACACAACGATCCCTGGCAAACACATTCAAAGAGCCGTTTGGTTATTACATTCCAACTGCCCAATTCACTTCCTGATGAGTGCCGGTTGTTGCTAACGGCTAAAGCTAGGAGCTAAAGCTCTCACATACATGAATCCATCATCAGCCATCATGCAGCGGTAGAAACCATAGATGTGCAAAGATGGAAGCTGATGAGCAGATTTTTAACATCTGACTGGTGTTAATTGGAGCTGTATAAAGACCTATTGGAACGGATGTTAATGAATGCAACACACAAAGCAACACACACCCACATCCAAACGATTGCGACTGCTGAGGTACAATGAGATACAAGGATACAGATAGGAACATGACATGATCGTCTTTAATGAGTTTAATTGCTGGGCTAAGAGGTCAAAAACTCACAAATAGGATCTTTCTTGAAAAAAAAACAATTAATGGAGGGCTTGGCGATTTCCATGGGAACAGCATGCTGCCACTCATCCCTGCAGATAATGCGATGACTTACCACTGCTTCTGGTCGGCGTCGCAGTTGCAGTAATATTTAGTGTCGGTGCAGTTGCGCTCAATGCCGCACGCGCATTTCTGAATGCCGGGCCCAGAACCACCCCAGTAAAAGTGCTTCTCGTTGCCCCGGCCAACCCACCATGTGTAAGGGGTTCCATCTGCAAACATTTACAGGAGACGGTTAGCATAACAGCACACAGAGACTTAACACAGATATTTCAGAGGAAGAGAAACTAGCATACTGGTTCTGAGGAAAACAGTGAGTGAGATTTTCAATATGTTTACTCTATTTTAAATACTTCTGAAGACAGTCACACTTCACCAGAGAAACATAACTCATATAAGTAAATAATGACCTAAGTTATTGTTTTGAGGTAAACTGTTTAATTAAAGATATCTACAGTATGTCAGTACCATACAATTATCAGCCTTTTCCAAGCTATCCAAACCTTATGTTAACACAAATCAGAGAGAAAACAAAACATAAGACAAAGAAGCAACGCTGTTGGGCTTTTGCATAAATCCAGTCATATGAATATTAGCAAAAAAGCAACAAAGCTTTTAATTCCAACAATGAAATACAATGAGAACATTATGAACTTTGGTGGATTTATTTTGCTGTCAAAAGCCTGTCAGTAAAAACAAGTATTTGTACACATTGAGAATGTATTCGCCCTTGTTTCACAGATCTATCAGCAGTGAATCTCTGCACAGCTGTTTGACATATGCTTGTAACATGCAGACAAAAGTAATTACAGTGCTTGGGACTTGAAGAGTACTTTACACACAGATGGAATTAGTATCTGTAGGCTACACTGTAAAAACGAATGTGCTTATTGGGACATTGAAGAGCTGATGTGTGTGCTAATGCCCACAAGACAGTGTGTAGAACTGAAAAGCGTGCTAGATCTGTACACACCTGTTTACACAGGTAAACCAGTTTGCAGTATACGCATGCATTCTGAACAAATGTGTGCATGCACACAAGACACAAGTTCATAGTGATAATAGTGAATACATTGAAAATTGTTGCCATTAAGGAAAATGTTATTGCCTGTTAAAAATAAGTAAGTTGTTTCAGTCAATTAAAAATCTCTGACACACGACTTATTTAGATGCATGAAACATTTAGATGTTATCACTTAAACTACATTTTATATGTAAGTTTATGGCTATAAACTTTTTAAATTTACATTTATGCATTTGGTAGACGCTTTTATCCAAAGCAACTTACAGTACATTCAAGTTATACATTTTTACCAGTACATGTGCCCCCTGGGAAGCACAGTGCATGTGTGCTTGTATCACTAATCTAATCACCACACAATCACATACTTCTTAAACATTTACATTTTCTCAAGTTAGTTCATGCAATAATAAGACGCCTACAGTAAATGAAAACTCTTGGAACTTCATAATCATTCAGAGTTAAAACACTTAATAGAAGTAGATGGCTGCTATTTTTATATCTGATTGAGTGTAACTGCTGAAAACACACACGCTCCAGGAGAAATAGATGTAATATGCTTTGTGATAAGCCTCAACGTAGAAGTTTTATGTTTGACTAAATCTTCCAGTTTCCCTGATCCTGTGAAATGGAAATTGTGCTTCCCTGTGATTCAATATAGGCAAACCGTATGTTCCGATTGGTCTCCACGGATTTCCAGGAAACAATCTCATAATTATCATACAATAAAATGCAGCCACAGTGTGGGACTTTTATCTCCAGCACATTTAATTAGGAGCAAAGACTCCTGCTACTTCACGATGGAGGTTGGAATGAAGACCTGCACATTTCAGGCCGAGCCTGACAGGACTGATAGATACAGGAGGGACTTTGCACATGGTGACTGCAGGCAGGAAACAGGCAGACAGGCTGAAAGCCAGCCAGCCCCCCTCCCTCCCTGTTTCCCCAAGTGACTGATGAGAAGCCAAGCTAGAAACAGCAGTCACACAAAATAGGCATGAATGACAAGAATAAATGAACAAATGACTGAGAAAAAACAACAACTGCGGTGATGGACAGACATTATAACAGATGGCGAGTGGTCTCTGACACGCTCTGTGGAGTTGGGAGTTACGCGAAGAACTTGGACCAAAGAATGCTGGGATAGATGCAGGTGCATAACAATTAATCGCCCCATAGACACGTATAAACCCTTGCACGGCTCGTCTAGACTTCTGGTGAAGACAGAAGAGGGACACAGCAGGGGGCTGTGGTGATTTGCGATAGGAAGCCTATGCCTCATTAAACTCCAGGGCCGATAGAGTTTGCTTCACCAATGTTATCTGCATGGGCTGTTTCCTGTTTCCCCCACCCCAGTTCACACCAGGCTCAATCAATAACTCCACTCACTCCTGCCTGCTCTGAGCCAGGCTAATTTAACAGCAAGATGGAGCGAATTTGGGACTGCTGCTGAGGTCTGAAACTCTAAGCTGATCTCCCCTTTGTGACTTAAACCAGAGTTTGTTAAGCAGGAACAGGAATCAGGGCTTGTTTATGAGCGATTGTTCACTTGGTGAACAGTATACAGTACAATACACTTTTGCTCTCTGAAATAATGAGAAAACATTTCATTCATGTTAAAATGTTTAGCATAATCTGGAAAAAAGTTCAGATTGTTCTGATCATAATGTTCTGAATAAAACCTACTTCTTTGAAAAGCAAAAAGTACACAAACGCTGAAAGAACAAAACTTGCATTTTTTTCAAAGTTCTTAGAAAATGCTAATTAAAATATTTCTGATTATCACATTTATTCATGTATTACTAGAAGGATTTTTATTGAAGAATCACACATATATACAGTATAACACAGTATGTGTGTGGGTGTGTGTTCTATATTTGAAATTCACCTTGATAAAACCTCAAACTGAATAGCAGATTTCACCACCTCGATAATAATAAGCTGAAGGTTAATTTGTGTTTCTTTTTTGGCGACAAATGGCACAATAAAGCAAAAAAACAACATAGCCACAACGGCTGCCATTTAGGGAAAGCGTTAAAAGAATTCGTCTCGACTGCTAGACTTGTGCTGTATTTGCATGCATATGGCTCCCAGGTGACACAATGTACCTTGAGAGCCATTTTATAAATTAAACTTCAAACTCTATTTCAGAGTCAACATTTTCTGGTCTTTCTCTATCCTTTTTTTGTCCCTATATGTAACCCTCCACACAGCAGTATCTGGGTGCAAATTCTAACCCACCCCCACATTATATAATGTTAAAAGCCTTTTGTAAAACATTTGAAAAGATTACACAAACATTTTAAATAATGCTCTTATAAACAAGCAACACTGTTAAAAGAATGTCTACAAAACTTTACATTCCTAGACGCTTAAAATAACATTTTTCTTATGTAATGGAAACATTAGGGAAATACTATAGACACACACACACAAAACTCATTTCCATCGTATCAAGTCCTTTCCTGCCTCAGACTCACATTACACTGTGCCTTTCAAATTTTCACTTTCTGTCACTTTAAAGGACACATTCCTCCATCTCTATCAGTCCTGTCACTTCTAAGGCCTTGCTCTATTTTATCTAACCGATTAAAAAAAACGACTCTTTCCCTCAGTCCTGTGAGAAGGAAAGCCCTGTCGCCACATGTAAACGGACGGATCTGGGCTCTGAGCATCAGAACCTTGAATGACAGCTTCATCTCCCTGTCAGACGATCACGGCCAGATCTCCTCTCCGACTGTTCACTCTGCTGTCCAAAGCGAAATGCTTCTCTGCATTTCCCCCCGGTCCGGCAAACCTCGAGGGAAACGACTTGCACAGCAGCCAGAAAGAGAAGCTCTTCGGATCGGCCTAAATTGTGGGAGCTGTGCTTTGCTCCTGAAAAAAATGGAAAGATGAAATCTGGCGCTGATCGAAAATTCATCTCATCATCGGTATGGCAGAGAAGATTCTCTCTGGTGGACATGAGCGTGTCTTTTTTACAAGGTGTGGGGGGGGATTACTGTTGCATAATGATTGGCTGACAGGAGAACAGACTGTGGAGCGTTCCCCAGTGGGACTCCTATATTGATCGACACCCTCTTCTTTAAATAGAGAACGGCCTGATAAATGGGTCTTATCGAGCTTATCTGTTACGGCAGGTATGGAGCGATGCGCTGATTGATGCTTTGGAATGAAATATGGTGGAATTAGTAACGCACAGACCGCAATGCTTGTTTGTTTTCAAACATCTCTGTGCACAACATAGCATCATAACAACCCAAGGCTGATAACAAAAGCTATTTTCTAGCTAGGTCAATACAAAATACGTTAGTGTTGCAGCTTAACGG
This sequence comes from Yasuhikotakia modesta, assembly GCA_036877545.1. NCBI lineage: Eukaryota > Metazoa > Chordata > Actinopteri > Cypriniformes > Botiidae > Yasuhikotakia > Yasuhikotakia modesta. Next base: position 10,548 of record JBAJNP010008940.1, read on the forward strand.
TTTACACAAAGCTCCCTGTGCACATCGAGCTGAGGTGCTCGTTTGGCCGATGGAGGTTTCAATCTGACTCGCAACAGATACTAATCTTATTCTTCACCCTTCTGTGTAATACCTTCTGTTATCTGTAGACGTCCGAAAAATGGTAACAAAGCCCCAAAAATAACAGGAAAGAGCAGATAACCATCAATTCAGGAAGTCATTATAGAACCAATGAGACCTTTGCCAAAGTGCTTAATATTGCGGCACATGCTCTGCCAAATTTTCTGCAGTCTGCTCCACTGTTTGTTGCCAAGCTACCCTGAAGTATTCATCTCCCTCTCACTTTTATCACCGAAGTGAGATGCTGTTCTGTCAGACGAAACTCCCTTAACAATATCTCTATTGATCCACCGGGCAATCTCACGCCATTTCTATTTGACTTTGTCAGGATTTAATGCGAGACCAGAAAATGATTCACACTTTAGCAGTTTACATTGGGTGCCCCCCCCTCACTTCTCACCCTAAAGGACAGGACAGGTGATGCAAAAGATACGGCATTATTAGCCTTCTTGTTTCCTTCCTGATAGTAGAAAATATCCAACCATCTCCAGCAGTCATTAAAAATCCTCTGGGCTGATGGTGGGCAGCAGATAACAGACCTGAAGATGTTTCATGAATGCTGAGCTAAGAACAACAGAGAAGAGTGGAGAGTTGTTGTGTCATCTGCACTGTACAGCCCTGTGCTGTGTACAGTAAACCTGGAGGATTGACAGGATCATAAGAATGTGAAAAAATCATATATTTACACAGACTAGTACTTTCTAAATCTATATACACAACAGAAATACAACATATAAAATATTGTAACTCAAATGCATGTGACTTAATGATGCCTATAATAATAAAACTAGCAAACAAACAAAAGATGAAAGTTAGAAATAAGCCCAAAAACACAATAAAATTATGCCACAAAAAATGGAAATATGCCCCACAATAGGCTGTGTTAATTTTGTTGTGTTGGCCATGGAAAACTAATGTTGCCAGATCCTTTCAGAAAAATAAGCAAACTGGTCTGACAAAACAAATAACATGCCTTATTAGCAAAGCCAATAGGCCTAAATTAGCAAAGCCAGTGCTTTGGTGCTTATGGGGATTCAATCTCATTTATGCATAGTGTGTTTACTGTATGTGTGCGTGGGAAGCCTGTTAAAAGGTAAACAGACTACGGCAACAATTAATGGCATTATGCACAGTGTGACTCAAACAGCAGGTGGGGATATATGACAACTGCTTTAGCTGTGGTCATGAGATTCTGGGGCAGAAACTAGCAAACTCAAACCCACCCAAATACTGTAACTGTAAGAGACACACATTTGATATTAAAAACACAACTATATATACTATATATATATTCATCAGAAAAATCTGAAACACTTATTATTTATGATAAATGTAGAGAATACAAAAGCTGATCTTACAGTAAATCAACAGTTGTTTTCTTAAAGATGCCTATTTTAAAATGTGACGTTTTTCTATTAAAGAGCTTAAGGATTTAATATGAAGCTTTTTTTGCAGGCCGTTTTTTCTCCATCAGTGATTGGTTGATTTAAATACCTGCACGCTGCATTGAAGGTTTCAGAATTCCATTAGAGTTTTATGCCCTTCAGTCAAGGGAATAAGTTCCCTTTCCAGCCTGACTCTCCACTACAGGAAAATTACAGGAAACTGGTGGACGAGTAATATGCCTGAATTACACAGCTTTGAAGAGGGACATGATAAAATGTCACCTAAAATAACAACAGGAGAAAAAAAGCAGTTTTATCTGAACATATTTTCTAAAATGCCACATTTAAATAAAAGTTCATGGTGTCCGTTGCAAAATTAAGTATTTGTGTGTGCAAAATTCAAAGGACTGATATTTACTCTCAGAAACTCTGCCCACTGTTTCCTCTTCGAATAACACCCACTTCTCAGAGTCCATTTTTTTTCTTAATGAACCACCACAGGAATACATCCTGTTGTTTTCTGCAGTCTCTCTGGCCTTGAGACAGGTGTGTCAACCCAATTTATAATCCCTTATAAGTATTCAAAGTCCATGACTCCAGAACTCAGCGATCCAGTACTGTTTCAGTTCAACGGCTGAGCCCTCATACGCAATTGAGTAATTGTACTGCCCCATCCGACCCGCAAAATATATAATATTATTGCCGCTATGTTCTAATAAATGAAAACAATGAACATTTATAAAACGAGAACTAATAGTGTCTCAGTAATTGTCTTTTTCACCTGAAAAGGACACAACACATTCTTTCTTCCAGGATTTATTGTAAATTGCAGCTGTGTGTGGGGACGTCACAAGTGAATCATTTGTTTCTTCACACAGGCTGGTTATTCTTGACACTAAGTGCATCAAAATCACTGACTGGATGAATTGTTATAGCATGTCATCTCAATTACCTCAACAGAGTTGAATGCTAACGGCTGGCTAATGTGAAGACAGAACTTGTTGGCCAGATGTTCTGTTCACGTGGCCCTCCTGTTTAAATGAATCTATCAGTTGAAAATGAAGCTTTAACATAAATCAGAAAAAAACACCAACAAAATAAATTAATTTATAAGACACTGTGTCATATACAGATGTGCTGCAATACATTGACAAGCAATAAAAGCTCATCAATGTTAATCTCAATTTCTGTGACGATGCATTTGTCAGTTTTTATGCCTGTGACATTGTGACAGGCAGCTGTATAGCCCACTCATATGGAAAGTCATTGGACGAAATTTCCAGTCTTTGCATTTATTAAACATCAGGCATGTACAAGCACAGATTGACAAGAAATGCTACCATTGAGAAGCACTAGACATTATGACAAACTCCTCATGTTACACAAGAAACAGTGAAACAGGGAGACATTTCATATTTTTGCTGTTGTGCCTGTCAGTATACAAATCACCATGGTTACTGGAGTTTGTACATGGAGTTTAATTTTCTTACATGTTTAACAAATAGCAAGGAAACCTAGGGGCAACAGTTTTGTTAATGAAGTTCACAGTCACACAAGGGTTAATTATTAATTACTTGTGTTGAAAATACAAAGTGCACATACTCCTCCCACCTGAATGCCTGAAGCAGTTATACAAAACTCTTAAATAACATGAAGATTGCATTAAATGTTAAGGTTAGTTAAACTTCATTGCAGATCAATTAAGTGACAACAGATATACCGCAAGAAAGTTCCTGCTTGTAGAAATATCAGACTTAGATCTTTTTTTTTACATAGGTTTGTTTCATAAACGCTCGAATAGATGACAATTTAGATGCCTTGAAGCTTGAAGACATTGTCAAGTATTTCAAATGGAACGCAGCCTCGCTGGAAGTCCTTTACATGTAGTCACTACCGCAAATAGTCACTCACTGACTGTCAAATACTCCAGTCAGGTGACAGACATGCAGGCTTTAAGAAACCCAGTCACCTACACGCCACACGAAAGACAAACCTTGTGGTGTTTCATGCACAATGCAGGAGAACTTGGGCTGGATCCTCACACACACAAGCAAAGCAATCTACGAAAACCAACTTCCTTTAAGATGGGAGGGCCCTGCCTGTGGGCCCTGCCTGTAGTAGACTGTGATTTGGGCAAAGCAAGAGCTGAACTGTAGTAACTTTCTCTGCAAATCAATAATTCAAACTGAATCTTCCAGAAAAAGATAAAGAGAGATAGAGGGCGATATGGGAGACATTGAGTTCAGTCCCTTTTCGTTTCTTATACAAGCGGACTTGTTGGATAGTCAGATAATGTCTTCACTTCATGTCTCTACAATGCATGTCACAGTGCTTCATTGTAAGTCTTAACAAAGACATCAATGTTTGCTCTCCATACATCCATTCCTATGGCCTCACAAGTAACCAGACTGAGAACTGCCATATTGAAGGAGAACCATTATTCAGTGTTGTTTACAAACCAATAGAAAAGCCAGATTAGCCTACAATGAAAACTAACATGTTGACGTCACAATAAATTACAGAACTTTGCAGGTTTTTGGTTACAAAGCATCACATTTGAATATTTAAAAAATCATATGGTTAAGATGTTAAACTATTTTCCAAATCTATATCTAGAATCTTGCTAAGAGAGGCTAGCAATGGCACTGTTGAACTGAAATTCTCATCAGTAATTCAATCTGTAATACTATTCATCTGATACTTTTAGTCATATCCTTTGTGTTAAAGATGTGAAGGTCCGAGGTGAATATTCCTTTTCAGTTTTACTGACTTGAGTTTGAAATACACAAATATTTCATAAAAATCTAATGTAATATTCATATCGCTAATGCTTTTCAAATTCACTTTGTGAACTGTCAGTTATCACCTGAAACAACAGAGAGAAGAATTTAGAAGACTGCGTTTCTCAAGAGCACCAATTAATTCTCTAACAATTTAACATGTTAATGTAAAAGGCCTTGTTCCTTTGTGAGTTAAGTCAGGCATAAATATCAGGATCATTGTTTCTGATAGAAACGAAACCTAAAACATTAAGCTTCGGTGCTCAACTCATTCTGTACCAGCAAAATTGTGCAGCTTCAAAATGTTCCCACTTACAAATTTAAAAGGCAGATTTTAAAATTGGCAAAACAAAATTCGTAGACATACAGACACAAGCTATATATAGCCAACAGAGTTCTCAACACCCTAGCAACACCCTCTGAAATGCATAACAACTTGCTAAAAACACTCTGAACAATTTAGATACCAACACTACCACCCTGGCAACCATCCACAATGGCAACCATCCACCCTGGCATGATGGTGACAAGTTTTCTTCAGAAAAACATATTTTACTACAGTAAAATGTAATTAGACCAAACAGAGGTGAACCAGGGGTCTAAAAAGAGAAATGCTAATTGCTCTGTAGTTTTGCTGAAAGACCAGTAAATGAGAGCCAGTGCAGATTAGTGCTCATTGCTTGCACATGCATTGAGGCAGAGCTTCCAGCTGGCAGTGATTCCTGATTGGTCAAAAAGCAGGAGGTGAGGGACAAACAGTTATAATGGCTTCTACTCTATTGGTTTTTTACACTGTGAAAACCATTGAGAACATTATGAGTAACTGGTCTTTTTTTTCTAACAACAGCTTTTTTGAGATGCTAAAAAGCACATCACAAAAGAAGCAACTTCTCAGAAGAAACTTCTGGTAAAGTTTCTGCCGGTATTGATTTTCTTGAGTTTTTCTGAGGGCTCCTTTTAGTGAAGCCACAATCACCCAAAACACTTAGAAGGTCACAGAACACTCTCTACAAGCTACAGTCATTCTCAACAGACGCTAATCCCTTCAGTGAATCATGCAAAAGCCTCTTCATTACTTTGTCTCACTGGGGTGCTGAAATAACCTTTTATGAAGCCTTGGCACAGATTTTAACCTGCTCTACCCCCTAGTGAGAGTAAAACTGCCTTTTCAAGGAAGAACACTGGAGATCACGGGACAAAGTTTTCACACTTTGCAGAAAACTGCTTACCAAATAGTGTATGACACACTCAGCACGACTATGTTGTCATGAACAACCATGACTAAGCCCTGGACCAGTGCAAATCCCATTTTTAAACCTTTATATTGCAAACAATCCATTAAAAATAATTTTCCCAGCTAACAGGCATTGTTTTCAAAACACTGCCTAACGTTCTCTCAAAGTTCTCAAAATTATTCTTGCAGTATGGTAGAATATATTTCTTTGGTTAAATATCCTATATAAATATCCTTATAAATGTAACACTACAATACAAACTATGTTATGGTTGTAATTTTGGAGCTAAAACTGATTCTTATAAATTCTTAACATTAATAACATTTCTGTTGCTTAATGGATATAGTTGCAGGCACAAGGCTAAAATGAATTTTATCACTAGTTATACAAGCTTCTCCAGCTCAAAAAAAACATTGCTTTGACTGTAGCTACATCTGTCAATCTCGCCACGTCGTAGCCTTGAAATGGAAATCGCCCTCAGACTCCTGTCAATCAACACAGGGGGAGGGAAAACAAAAGATGCACAGCTCTGATCCGATTTGATCACAGCCACAGCTTGAAGAAATCTACCTTTTCCCACATGTAAACCCTTATTTGGAAGCCCTATTTGGTGAAACAAAACCTGAAGGCTTGTCACTGGCTAACCTTCAAACTACTACAAGAAATTACAAGAGCCAGCTATTTATAAAACAGGAAAATTGGATTCAGCTGAAAAAGTATACAAACAAACAAGCAGACAGATTGTAGCTGTGTACACATTGTTTATGGCTGTCAAAAAGAGGGCAAAATTCAATTAAATTCTTTGAAGCTCTGTCTTCCTCAAGCTGAGAGAAAAAATGAAAAACAACAATACATTAAAACACAAGTAACGGTGCATATAACAAGTATAAAAGGCATACAAGGAAAACCTGTTTGGACCTTTTACACGCACTTCCTCTGAAACCTAGTTTTCCTCTCAGCACAAATCAAATTAATTATTTAGTCATTTCCCTATTAGTGTATCCCTATGTGTCATTTCCAGCGTCTGGTAAAAGCAGAAGAAAATCTTCACATTTTACCACATGCAACCTGCAACGTTCCCAAGTCTGTGCATTAAAGGCAAGGCTAACACATTCACAATGAAGACAGGCATGTTCAAGGTGATAAAGGCAATGGAGCAGACACTTAATATTATCCAAGAATGGCATCTACAACACAATCTCTTTGTGACTAAGGTGTTGCCTTTACAAGTCACCTACCTATACTGCAAGGACAGCATTTCCATACTGCTAAAGACAGCGCTGGAATTACATTCCACTGTCTCTGGACATTTCAAAGCTGCCCTTTGGAACTCATTACCAGGAATAACCTTGTCATAAGATCATTGAGTGACTTTGCAGGCACATATTGAGTGTATTTATCCTGAGTTGGAGACAAAGAGCTTTTACGCATAAAGGCCATGCATAAACATAAGTAATATTTCTGTGTAATAAGAATGGCTTTAGAATGATGGACTTTTATATCCCCAGGGGATATGGTATATTCCCAAGAGAATAAATTGACCTTTATGTTCACATCCGTAAATAGAATTCCCCTCATGTGGTCTTTGAAGGTGACATTGGAAAAGTGAGAAAAAAAAATTAGGATTATTTATCTTTAAATAATTAATAAAGGATTATTGTCTTTTTGTGACATTAGCAAAGAGAATTTTGACAGAATTAGATGTAAAACAACAGCCAATGGCTTTCCAAACGGACATCGATCCCAGGCCAAACAGGAACGAGGTTGTCCGGTCACAGCTAACAATATTTGGTTGTAAAATGATTCCGTAACATTTCCAATAAGTAACGAAAACATAAAAAGCGCTATTTTGAAAGTGGTATTCATGTTATTGCTTGGTGAAAAGAAAACACTTTTAAAACATTTTTACTAACTAAAGAATTTTTTATTATATAACATATATATCATTTCTAAAACATTTTATTAACGTTACTGCAGGAACATTATTTTGATACATTGAGAGAACTGTTTCCTGTTAGCTAGGTGTGAGACATTGAACTGTGGGGGTTTCAGTCTGATGGGGTGAATAGTGGAAAGCTTTAGGATAAAAACAATTTGTGATTGGGTAATACTACTGACAAATACTACTGACAACATGAACCACGACCCTCTCTCTGGACTGACATCACATCTTCTCAGCTATTTCCCTCTGCTCCTAAGAACAAATGAAAAAATCTCGCTTATTGAGATGAAGTATTGGGCCTTTCGGGTGACAGCTAGCAGTCAGCAAATGTATTTTATCCAACCTTTCGACTCAAACTGGACTTTGAATACCTCCTCCCTCAAAAAAAGATGTCTCTTCTACAATGTTTGAAACGGTCTCTCACAAACGGATTTCTTTCCTGAGGACATTAAAAGAATGTATGACAGCTTCTAAATCTCTGAATGTCATTTAAATGCTCCATGTCTGTACAATGAATTCAGTATTAATTCATAGACTCTCTATTCTATTCTTCAGTTCATGCAGAGTTCAGATTCCTCATTCAGAGCTTTTGTCTTAAAACAAAGAATTTAGTCATTCTTTCCAGTTACACAGTTTATGAATAAATCAGCTTTCAGGTTAACAAACTGTGCCATGGTCTGTCCTTTAGCATTTAAAGCAATAAATAAAACAATAAGTGCCACGTTAATATATTTCATTTAATCAAAAAGGCAAAACATACACAAAAATAGTGGAGGACTTTTTATATTAAACCAAGACCACATAAGCTATTGCTGTCTTTAATGTGGTTTGAAAAGACAGTTTGCACACTGTGTATGATAAATGTACCATCATAGCACGTCACACCACAGCAGACAGCGAAGCATCAAAAGCCACAGTGAAAATTAGTTTTCCCTCAGCACTCCATATTCATTTCAACATGTTACAACCCATCGCCTGCCCTGACAGGAATATAACATGACTGCGGAGCGCATGTGATGGTTTCACGAGTCCATGTGAGGAGCGTATGAAACGTTAACCGTAGAAATGTTGTTTACAACCAAACACAAATGAATCACATCGAACTGTGTGAATTATGTCTCCTGACAGCTGCTGTTGTCTTGAACATACACATTTATTGTTTTACGCT
>JBAJNP010008941.1:0-19154 GCA_036877545.1 Yasuhikotakia modesta
TTTTCTGTAAAGTTTGTGCCATTAATTGTATCAATGGACGTGTGTGAGATAGTAGATAACTTATCTAAAACATATCGACCATTTAATCAAACTGTTCATCATATTTGTTTTCATTGTTTGATTCATTCAGGAAAATGTACATTTTGTTTTCCATGTCTCTGGTACATCTTATATCTTTCATTTCTATTCTTAATATGGGTTAACAAATAACAAGGATATCCATTATAAAACCTTTGTCTAAAGCTTGTAGATTGTCGGTTTTAATGTCAATGTATGTAAAAGTTAAAGTGTTTGTTTGAGGTGTTAGTGGTCACCGAACTGAATCATCTTCAGTTCCACTTATTTATTTATAGTGTTTCTTACACATTTTAACACTGATGGTTTTACACTAATACACCAACAGGTACTTTATAATAAAGCATCATTATACACAAATTCAATGTTGTTGTTTAAAGCAGTTTTCATTGTCTCCACAGAACGTACAGATTAATCCACAGAACAAGCTCTCCTACACTATGTGGAAAGATATTCCCGTTCCGTTCTTCATGTCCGTGTATTTTTTCCATGTTGTCAATCCTGAGGAGATATTGAATGGAGAGAAGCCCATGCTGGACCAGAGGGGTCCGTATGTGTACCGGTAAGGACATGGATTGTGATTTTCGGTGCATGTTGGGATGGGCCAACCAGGACCACCAAAAAGTCTGAACATTCTTCCTTAAGGAAATTAGGAGTCCTGGTTGTTTCCGGAAGTGTTGTGTTTAATGTTCTGTAATGTGAGTGAATGAATTTTTCCTGCATTGGTCAGTTTATAAATGGATTCATGTTGTGTTTATATTGTATCTGAATCGTGTTGGACACATTATATGAACTTCATTAGTTCATTATTAGTTTTTCTGTTCAGATTAGTTTTCTGTTCTGTGCTTTCTGAAAGTGTGTTTTATGTGTGTGTGTTTTATAAACTTTATTTACTTTTTTTAAATTATTTCTAAAAAGTTCTTCCTATGGTTAAATCATTAGGATTCCTTTAGCCGTTTGTTGCACAAAATGTTCATTTATGTTCAATGTTTTAAAATTGGTAAATTGATAAAAATTTTAGAGTATTTTGCGGTTAAATGGTTTCCCTCATAATGTTGTAATTTATTCAGGAAATGGACACACCAATCACATGCTTGCATGCGCTTGCCACATAATCACAACATCATGTGTGACTTTCTAATGTTTATATAGTTTGTGCTGACAGAGTCCCTTAAAGTTGCTAAAAAGCTGAATTCGCTGTGTTAGGTCAGTATGATCAAAACTACTGTCTAAGCACTTTTTTGGCTAACCAAAAATATCATTTTTTACTTTGTGAATCTGTTTTAGTGAAAAACGCTGGAAAGACAACATCACATTCCACAACAACAACACAGTGTCCTATCGGGAATATCGTCAGTATTTTTTTGAGGAAAGCATGTCTGTGGGAGACGAGTCGGATGTGGTTACCATTCCCAACATGCTAGTGCTGGTACGTTTCTACGGTTACTGACTACCATGCAATGCAGTTTAAAGGATGAACTTAGCGGTTTTTGTTCTTGGTTTCAGGGCGCGTCAGTGATGATGGAGAACGTGACGTTTCCCATAAAGCTGCTGCTTAGCACCACCTTCAAAAGTTTTAATGAGGGTCCATTCCTGACCAAACCGGTGGGAGAACTCATGTGGGGCTATGACAGCCAGCTTGTGGACTTCCTGAACAAATATCTGCCCGGAATGTTGCCGTCCAGTGGAAAATTTGGATTGTTTGCTGAGGTAACGTTTTATTAGTGTTCTTACATGGCAAATTAGGTAAATTGTAGAGATATGTTGAACTGAAGATTCTTGGCTTTTAAATTCAGGTATTTTTATCTTCAAATACAGTTTAACAACTCCAACACCGGACAGTTTACAGTCTTTACCGGCCGAGGTGACATACATAACGTTCATAAGGTGGATTCTTGGAACGGTATGAAAAGCGTAAGTTGAGCGTCTTTTTGAGGCAATGACAACATGTTTCAAAACCTACAGTTCTGTCCTGGACTCAGGCACCCTAAGCTAAACAAGCTACACAAACTCAGTTTAGCTTATGCTATTCAAGTTAGTTCGCACGCTAAAGACAGCTGACTGGTGTTCATAACCGAACCTGTCTGTAATGTTACTCGAAGGAAGTGATGTCATCATTTGGTGACCATAGATGCAAATCTGATGTTAAAAACTTTGGTGCAGGTAAATTATTGGAGTACCGACCAGTGTAACATGATCAATGGGACAGCCGGACAAATGTGGCCCCCATTCATGACAACAGAATCAACCCTGCCCTTCTACAGCCCTGACGCGTGCAGGTACCGCTGAACACATCCAGATGTGATATTACACCCAAAAATGAAATTAATCTGAGTTATTAATTAAGTTATTGACTCTCACAATAATCTGCAGAACACAACAGAAGATATTTATGAACAACGTTTTAGTCTATACAGTGAAAGTCTGTGGGGAGCAAAACAATGTGATATTTATTGTATAAACAAAAACCTTTCTGAGACATTTGTCACATTTGACATTTTCATGTTATGTATGTTGAGTAAATTATAATGTTTAGAGATTGTAAGGCAGTTTTGTGGCAATTTTCCAAACTTAGGTCCATGGAGCTGGTATACCAAAGGCCAGGGGTCTTCAGTGGTATCCCACTGTATCGTTACGTGGCCCCAAAGACCCTCTTCTCCAATGGGGTAGATTACCCCCCCAACAAGGGCTTCTGCCCCTGCAGACAGTCGGGGCTGTTGAATGTGAAGTCCTGCAGACACAGTGAGTCCGTGTTTATGATGTTGTACTGCTGCATTTGTGCGCGCTGCATGTGTGCGTGCTGTTCTGACTAGTTTAAGAGTCAATTTGATGTGCGAAATGATTAGTAATGTCTGTTTATTTGTTTATCTCAGATTCTCCTGTGTTCATCTCTCATCCACACTTTTATAATGCTGATCCCGTCCTTCTGAACACTGTCAACGGACTGAACCCAAACGAAGATGATCATGGGCTGTTCATCGATATTCACCCGGTAAGAAAGCGAGCAATGATGATAAAATGCAACGATAATGTAACTTTTGCTTTAAAGTTTATAATTCTGTCTTATTATGGACTTCAAAACTGTGATTAAAATTTGAATTGAATTAAAGAAACATACACAGACATAATAAAATTGTAGCATACATTTGATCGTAACAAAATTCAACTTTATAAAGCTTTTTGTTCCAGTAAAAAAACCTGTGAGGTGACTAAGCGAGTTATCTTTCAAGGTTATTGATTATCAGTTGTTATGAAACTTATCTGTAACTGTGAAATGGGCCACACAAGCTGGCGTTTATGTCTCTTATCTAAATTAGTTGCATAAACTTTTGTTTTGTTTTGCCTCTAAAAGCGTTTCATCGGCAGGTTCTGTTGGACCATTTAACCGCAGCAGTAACTTTGCGCCGCACTTCCTGTAATGATGACAATCAGTTTTTTTTAACTTTGTTTAACGGCTGAAAAGTGGCGTGCGTTGTTGTTTTGTGAAATCCCGCGTCAATGGTTTGATAATACGGCTGATAACACCTGCTAAAAAGTCATTTATCTTTACAGCATCTGATAAGCTAATTGAAAATTGTACTTATTGCAACCTTTATGATGTTTGAATGGTTGTCTGAAACTTAATGACCCACTGTAAACAACCTGAAGTTTGTTATTTTAATAGTATTATTCAGAAATGTTGTAAAAGGTCAGGGAGAGATTGTGAAGATCTGTATATGTGAACGAAGACTGACTAGAAGTTTGTTGTTAAGAGTTTGATCCTTTGGTGATTGTAGAAATTTAACAACATAGATCAATTAACTTTATAAGTAAAATGTTTGATAACTTAAATCTCATAATGTCATAATCTGAGGGCCTTTGGCCACACAGGCAGTGATAACAAGACCAATATCTCTTTATGGCTTCTGATTGCGATGTGGATACATCTGTGTAGCTAAATTCAAGCACAGATCATGACATGTCATCAGCATTTCTGCTCTGGTTTGTCATCTGTGAAAAGGACATCTAAGACAAATCTGCAGCGTGACACCCAATTACCTCCAGAATCCGTCATGGTTGCAGTCTTGGATCCGTGACTAAATTGCCCCAAAAATAAGTTAATCCTCCTGTGTTTCTGTAGGCAAAAAAAATTCTCCTGACTTGTTTCAAACGGCTTCAGTGTTTCTTCTGCAGGAACATCACGGCTGTTATTTCCTCTGTGCCTTTTGTTGTGATCTTTTACCAGATAGTTTTAGCCGATTTAAAAACATTCTTGCTTGCTAATGCCTTTTAATTTGACATTATGAAAATATTTGAAAGCTATATTTATATAGCTTTTGATTCTGTTATTTACAATGTTTTGATTTTATATGTCTTGATAAAGAAATTGATCTTCTTGGCAATAAATAATCTGGCTAATATTTATAAAGATCCTAAAGATTTATTTCATAAACACACAATAAAAACATAATAAAATAGCATAATAAAAGAATTATTGTGACATACAAGACCTGTGCTGTGTTTCTCAAACACATCGTACAAAGTTTATCCACCAGTGATCTCCACGATCAACTTCCCGGCTCGTTTTTTTTTTAAATGGTTTTGTGAAATGCAGCCATGAGTCGTTTTCTAGCAGACAACTTCATCAGATCCTGTTTTGATTGAAGGCTTTGTGTTGCAGGAGACTGGAGTTCCGTTAAACGTGTCCATTCGGTTACAGCTCAACCTGCTGATTAAGAAAGTGTCGGGCATCTCGTAAGTTCAGCTCACATGTTGAAGGTCCACAGTGATCTGCATTTGCTGGCCAAGGGTCTTCAACCCACCAGAGATCCAGTCAGAAAGATCTTCTGCTGTTTATTGTTTGATTTCGGGCTGTTCTGTGTGTCATTAATGTGGTGTCACTCTGTTTCAGAGAGACGGGGAAGATAAATGAGGTGGTGATGCCTATGATCTGGTTTGGGGAGGTGAGAGAAACAAACAACATGAATTTTTTTTGCCATGGAGATCATGCATGTGTAAAATGCATCGGATTGTCTTTAAATTATAACTAGTCTATTAGAAATTTCATTTTGTTTTCTAAATGTATTTCTATTAGTAGTTTAAGCTTTATAAGTTCACATTAACTTTAATGTAAGTTATTAATGTAAGTTACATTAATATAAGTAACATAAATAATTGTAGTTATGGTTGGTACAAGTCTTGAGCAGTCTTGATATTATTTGTATTTTCAGATGCATTAAAACCTGGTTTCACAGAAAAGACTTAAACCGAGTCCCAGACTAAAATGTCTGTTTAAGCTGTCTTAACTCTTGCAACTTGCACTTCCTTGCTTAGTCTAAGCCCTGTCTCTGAAACCGTGCCTAACAGTTTAATAAACCGTCTGTCAGATCTTGATGGGTTTAACTAAATGAAATGATGGTACTGTCTCTCTCAGAGCGGGTACATAGACGGTCCTGTTCTCCACACGTTTCGGACCAACCTGGTGTTTCTGCCTCTGGTGATGGAGTACATGCAGTACATCTTCATCGCTGTGGGTCTGGCGCTGGTTCTGGGAGCTGTAGTTTTATTCCTCGCTGATAAGGTGTGTGAACGATGATGCTTCACACACAAACTTATGTGCTTGTGTATTTTACGTGGGTATTTGCTGTGTGTGTGTGTGTGTGTGATATTAAAATGTTTATTACTGTTAGTGAGATGTTTAATCATGTATTCAGGTAAGTTCAACGTGAGCACAAAAACCCCATTTAATGTTTCTTTATCACCCCACTTTAACACTCTGCATGAATTGTCTGACCTTTAAAGATGGTCCCTAGTGGACGGTTTAACCTAGTGCAACATTTACACGGTTTGTTTTACAGCGATCCAAAGACAAGATGATATGTTCTGAGACACAAGCGGTCAGCAACAACATTTTCTTGTATATTGATAAAACAATAAGATTCCAACAAGAAATTATTGTATGATTTTTTTTTCCCTCCTGTTTAAAAGTTTACAGTCTTCATTTTTTGCATAATCTGTTACATATAAACTATCTAGCAAAGAAAAATCTGATTGGAATGATCTCTGACAAACAGATTTTGAATTTGTTTAATTATGTGAATATGTAAATGAGCACAATCCAGTTTCAAAGCATGTGATTCATCATCACATGATCATTTACATCCTACATGCTTTCCTGCACGTTCAGTCGCAATACGTGTCACGCATGCATCACAGCACGCTCACATGAATACTAATCGCACGCACACTTCCTGTCTTCTGTGATAAACTTCAACCACCGTCACTGAAATCAGCCTGAATAAGTCGTCTCTCTCCAAGTCTTTTCCCTCCTCTGATGTTCATAAGATCTAATTATTCTTTTAGGAAAACATAAAAGATTCAAAACAAGAGCCGAGTACCAATGAGACGCAGGCTGAAAAAAATGTCATGACCGATACAGGTGGGTTTGTGGCCTCAAGGCACCTTCTCAGACTTTTCTTCTGCAGGTGTGGAACGTCTCAGAGACGTCTTGACATGATGTTGGTTGTCCTTCAGAAGTTTGTGGGTGTTTGTTTAACAGAGGGTCATGCTGAGCAGATGCTTGTTCAGATGTTTTACCACAGAAAGTTTGTTTTTAAAGCTGTTTTTGCAGTAGCTACATTATCATTGATTTTGTGATTTTTTTTTTTTTTATTATTGTTATTAAAGCTCCACAAAAATGCTTCCAGATCCTGACTGTGATATTGTGAAGATCCTGAAGTTTTGCCTCAACTTCAAATGTTTTGTTACTTTCATCTATAACTGATCTGGAATCTGCCCTTAATATAATTGTATTGTACTATTTGTTGTATTATATTGTAAACTGGATACATTTGTGATATCGTTTATATATTTGTGGCCATAGATTTGTAGATGTTCATATCTTAACATTTATTTTTATGTAGTTGTTTGTATACTGTACACCAACATTATTTTCTTGGTATCAATATATTGTTTCTGTTATTTTTTGGAAGCAGTTTTCATGTTATATCTCAGGAGAAGAATCTTTGTTTGTTTTTTGGGCCGTTTGTTTCATTTGTTGTTGTTCTAACTTGGGTCTCGTCTCCATCGGCAGATAAAAAGTAAGACATGTGTCCAGCCCAACACAAACGTGGAACCGGACAGTTCAGCGGGTGAAAAAACAGCACTGCTGCAGAACACGGAGAACTACAGCAGCTAATGAACTCACAATCCCCTGGGCAATACGTGTTTTTTATTAAGTGTTGGGTTAATAAAGAAACTGGAGGGTAACCGGTTAAGACTGTCGTGTAGCTGCCACAATAAATATGGATTTGAGGTGGAATTTGAACTTTATTTTTGTACTGTGCTGAGTCTAATGTTGACCTATTGGGTCAATGCTGGATAATGGTCACATTAGCCTAAAAAAATTGTGTTTAGCATTTTCATTTTTTTCAGTATTTCATCCTTGTTTAATGTTTAATCCTTATACTGTACCAGACACTGAATTTGAGACACACTGAGATATCTGAATAAATTGTGCATTTTTAGCAAAACAGTGGATAAAATACTAAAATAATCTGATTGCTCAAAAAGCAATTTTCCTCTTTGATACAGATGTTTGGAAACCTTTATCCTGTATGTAAGGAAACGCTGCGTATGTGTTACAAAATCCTTGGAAAGCAGAACATTTGCTGATTTCTCAGTATGTGAAATTTCAGTATGCGCACATTTGTCAGTATGTGATAACATATCTCTGTTTATGTGTTAAAATGCTCTCAGTATGTAGTGCACAAAATAACAATTGATCATCTTGTGAAAACATACTGCAAGCAAATAGGAAAACAAATAGAAAATAAGAAATATTTGTCTAAATAAATAAAAAAACAATTACAATTGTGACCAAACCATTGCATACCTCAGTTCTTATTACTTGAACGTTATTTAAAATATCATTTTAACAAATCATAAGTAATGAAACGTGAATACTGTCGTGTGTGACGGGCACGCGCTTCATTTGACCAGCAGGTGGCGGGGACGAGCAGCACGGCGCGGGATTGACTCGAGGGCAGTTCGTTCACTTTTAGTTGCTTTTTATTTATTTTATAAACCTCGTATAACAAAAGTACATCTGTTTTAGTAATGTATAGAAAACCAATTTATTCCACAAACGCTGCTTTTAGGAAAACCTAATTTCAGAAACGTACAAGTTTTTGCGACGTGTGACGAAGAGTTGACGTGAGTTTTAACGTCATGCATAAATGCATAAATTACATATTCAATGAACAAACTTCACACAAATCCCAACAAAAATGATCGACGTTTGTTTTAAACTGTGTAAACACGATTTTTAAAACAACCGGAAGTCGTTTCATGCGTCGAAACGAGGCGACGGTCACGTGCTCCGGCGGCTGTAGTTGAATATAGCGGTACGTATGAACACCTGCAATAATTCAACAACAGAGAAAAGTGCACAAACACTGTATGACAATTGTCGTCTGGTTGTTAACACCATTGTTTTGATTCGAATTCACTCCTGAAATGCCCTTTGCAGTGTGAACACATCAATTAATGTGAAAAATCAATGTGTTTATTCATGTTATGTATCTGTGGGGTATAAACACAGGTAGCCTGCCTACCTTTTGAGCTATTATGTGTTTATTTAACGTGTTAAAATGATTGTGGGGTCTACCAGAACGCACACAGACTTGAAGGTTTACACTTTATCAAACAGGCTATCTGATCTTCTTTGCATTTAGAATAACATGTAGTAAGAGAGAAGATGGTTTAGCTGTCAGTTAGATGTCAGATTAATCGATCCAGGTGACGAATGTGTGGATGTGACCTTTCCTCGCACCCCCCTGTGGTTCAATCATGTGTCCTGGGGGTCTGTGTTACCCTGACCCTCACGGTCAATTGTGGAACGGTGTCATGGCCACAAAACTGTCTTGAATGTGAATTATAGCACTTCAGGAGGCTACATGGAAAACATGTGGATAAACAAACCACATGACTGTATTGCAGTGGCATTGGTGGTGAGAGATTTATCCTCTTTGATTTTAATCTCAATTTTCTCTCCATGGTCTTTATACTGAAGCAATTAAGAAACAGGACAGTATAACAGTACATCTCAGCCAACGGCTTAGAGCAGCCAAGTGAGAGAGCTGAGAGGGAAACAAAAAAAGATGGCTGAAAATATCTAATGAGCTCCAGGGAGGAATGGCCGGTCTGTAGATTCCAGTTGTGTTTGTCTGTCAAACGTAATGACAAGCTAAGTTTGCTGAACCTTTAAGAACATCTGATCCTCTTTGTTGGGTTTTGTTTATTTTGTCTGTATGTTCATAGCATGTTATATGAGAAGGCTAACCCAGCTAACAGTTTATAGGTTGTAAGAACGTTTCCACTCAGTTACAGAAATGTTTAAAACGTGATTTTAAATGTACTATGAGCGTTAGAAAATGGCCAGAATTTATTCGTTGTATTAATGTCATGGCTCGTTTCACTGACAATGTAAGAGTAATGTTTCTAAAATTAAGTAACATTTTTGAGAACTTCATGTCGTTGTATTTTTATGTTGTGTTAAATTGGCTGTCGGTCAAAAGCACAGGACAGGATTTGAGAGCGCGGTTAGACACAGAATATTAATGATAATGCAGAATATGATTATACAACATACAGTATAAGGATAAATCTTACATGAAACATCAGGGCCCCTAAAATCAAACTAAATACAAGATTGTATATTTAGCATTAATAAAACGGTCTATTTTCAGGATCATTAAGGTATTTTTGGCATTGTGGCGATGTTTTAACGTTGAGCTTGATTAAAATTCTCATTATTCGTTTATAATGATGTTTCTCATTAGAGTCTCAGTACTGTAATACGATTATTTAAACCAGCATTAATTAAAGGTTGCGCATGTATAATACTAATGACCACGATTTACAATTTCAATCGTTGCTCATTATTTTTGCAGTCAAGTGATGATAATGAGATTTTGGGGTTTACTTTAATAATAAAACTCTTAAAATCAGACATATCTCAAACATTTACAGTTTAAAGATCCTGCCCTGTCCGTCCATAGTAACTGGTGAATGTGATGTTTTGGGATAATTCCCTGCACATAATGTTTCATGCATTAATGATGCATTAATGAATTAAATCCTTTCAAAACAAACAAAGGGACGTGAGATGAAAACGTTATATTGCTGGTTATCAGAGCGGCCGCATGTTAACTTTTACTGGCTTTTGGCAGAATCAATTTGAATATTGTTTGATATGTTGTAGTTTGATTCTTATAATTTTCAAGAGATAAGATGTAACTCTGCACTCTGCAGTAATAGATGGATACATATCAACCTGGCAACCCAGTGTGTGTTGTCTTAGTTTGAATTCAACATGCCTAAGAAATGGTTTGTAAGGCAACCTGCAATTTTATGTTGTGAACAGAGGTGGCGCTAGAGGGGATTGCAGATGGCAGCTTTAAATTAATATCACAATGAATTGCATAAACACATGTATTTAGTAGTTTCTTTTAACTGCGGTTTCAGACACAGTTGGTTTATTGAGGCTGTTTGTTTTGATAGACTCAGAGACACAAACTTGTGCCCTTTGAAACGTCTTAATTCACTTTGATGCTTTATATTGTCTTTGATTCGCCTGGTTTGTGTGAATAATGATGCAAACAGCTACTAATATAAATCAGTCAAAGAAATATTCCGGCATATATGTATAACTATAATGACTGCATGCAGATGGCTGGTGCTGTGATTAATCATATGTCTGCATGAACTCAATAAAGCATATCATTAAAACCCATTTAGCTGTTCAAAAGAAATGACATCTTACCAAAGACGAGCCCCGCCTCTCTACTTCAGCTGAAGATCTGATTATGTCGAGACCTTAATGTGAGCGATGCTCAGCTATAATTTTAATGTGTCCCGTCCTTTGATACTGGATCTCAGTGGGTCGGAAAACGTGTGGATGCGTGAACGTAGAAATTCAAAGGCACCGAGATCCTTTAATTCTAATAATAAATCAATTGGATGAATATTGGGGTGCGACGTATGTTGGTCTCACGTAGTTAGACGCAGTCTGTGTGTTTTACGACATATCCACTCAAGTGTTAGTCTTGCTTTGTAGGTCTAATGAAAAGTTGAATAAATCAGATGAAAGTATAACATAGTCCACCGGCGGGGTGTTCATGAAACGGGAGGCGAGGCGTTCTCTGATCGTTTGGCAGTGCTCCCAACAAACCTTGATGATATTGGCCCTGCAGATTTCATTTTCGGCCCCTAACTCAGCTGCTGTAACTTGGCAGAGCTTGTGTTGTTGTTGTGTGATTTGTATTAGCGGGTATTGAAATTGTGGCAGTACAGAGCGCTTCCAACAGCTTTATGATAGAGATTTTTATGGATGGTGAAATGCATAGAGGCTTTAATCTCACCTGTAGCTCAGGGCACCCAAGCAGGAGAGGAGATGGAAGGTAGGGTATGGAGATATGAAGACCTGAAGACCTTGCAGGGTTGTCTGGATGCAGAGATTACAATGAAGCCCCCAGGACAGTTATTTATATCAGCCTCTAATATTTAATTTCTCGTACCTACTTGGCGTCTCCTGCTAGTCCCTCAACCTAAATTTGCGACTCTGCTGTCACAGATGCGTTTGATGGGTTTTCATTGCAACTTCTTTGAATTCTTGATCTCATTAGGACAGTAAATTGTGATTAGTGGTTGACTGATGTTGTTTTCTCACACATTTATGCGCATAGTGCAATTTAACGTGACAAATGGGAAACCCACAAAACTGTGTGTTTGAAAATTACAGCACTTATATTACACCTGCGCCTGATACCTGAGCCAGAATTTGCTTCCTGTTTGTTTTTTCTAAACAGTAAAGCAATGCGAAGCTTTAACATACACAATAACTTTACATTTTAATGTATTTTCACTAGTGTACAACACAACCTTTACACTCATCGATTTATACAAACTAACCGCTTTATTTTATGCACCAGTCATTTATGTGAACAGACAAACATATACATTGTATTTACATAAATCAAGTTAAACTCTGAAGACATTACAGCAAAAATGCTTTTCTGAAGTCCATTTCTTTATGATATTTAAACATACACTAGTAGAATATATTTGGCCATAAAAATACCTTCTTAAACAACCCATTTTACTTCTATAATCTATGTTTTTGTAGTTTAATAGGATATTAAGAAGGTTTTCAGATATACAACATTTTGTTTCTAGTAAAACACTCAACGTCTTATCTGTGGGACAGCAAATAAAACACAAAACAGACTCGTTTCATTGGGTTATGTAAAATCAGATGTAAGCAGGGCTGTGTTACAGGCTGAAGTCCACACTAAACCTGTGTCCATTAGGAGGGCTGCGACGTCACAGTAATGCATGCAGCTGCACCGGTTCAAAAGGTGTAACCCTGCAGGTTCTTTGTTCCTCTGCAGGCATCAAAGCAGCCCTTACACCTGCCCAACAAAGCGAGAGCCTCCGCTCCAGCTGAAAGAGGTACACAAGGAACAAATCACGCTAAAAACAACATATTAAACGCAAACAATCTTCAGAAGTTCCTGTGACGTCCTCAGAACTTCTGTGTGACGTGAGTAGCTAAGAACGCGACCACCGGTTCTAGAGAAACCAGACTAATCTATGACTGGATTTTTTTCATGTTGTGTCTTAAAGCTGCAATTTGTAACTTCTGTCTCTCTGTGGTCTACCTCTAAGAACTTTTTATTACGTTTATTGAGCTCAGAATAAAGCCAAACTGACATTTCCCAATGAAATCCAGTCTGAGTGTTTAACTTATAATTCTAAATAATTCACCGCTGTTAAACACCGATCTGTTATGTACTTGCTGTTTTTAAACTGATTTGATGTGAAGTAACTGTTTCTGTTCATTCTTAAGCAAAAGTTACGGATCGCAGCTTTAATGTAAAGTTTTAAGATACCATCTAATCCATCGACACAAAACAAAGCTATGGTTTGAATACAGAAAGCACACACAAACAAACATTATATATTATTCCTATTATAAAATAGATTTAACATTCCCTTTTTGGCAGAGACAAACTGATTCTCATCAAGAAGCTAAAAATACACAGTCTTTAATAGAGAATTATGATGACATAACAGGGAGTTGCTATATTAGTACAGTGTCAGTTTTAGTCTTCCTCTCTGTTCTATATATACCGTGGGCCTCTGGACCAGCCTACAAATCTTTTGTCGCCTCTGTAGTCCAGTAATATACAACAACAGGTGCGAACTCTTCGTCGTCGTCACTTTGGCTATCATATCCCCAACAACCCGCTGTAACCTTGATGGATGGTTGACAAATTGTTGCCAAGGGTATCAGCTGGTCCGTTTTTCCTAAACAAATCGGTTCTGGAATGCCAAGGCAGACACTGATTGAAAGATGGGAAAATTCCGATGGGGATGATTGTTGGACAGCTGCTCGGAACGGCCTCTCAAAGTGCATGTTACAAGTAACGAGAGAAAATTGCAGCTAACCAGGAAGAAAATATTAGTTCAGTATATTTGATGTACTGTTGCTTTTTTAAATGATTTGATCTGCCTTTGAGTGGTTGACTGTAGACTCACAAAAAAAGTGTTTACTATGCAGTACAGAACTTGTTCCATGAAAAAAACTGTGTTGATAATATTTTGACTGTTTTTTTCTTTCATCCAAGTTCTTCTATCTCCAGGAAACCCTAGACATTGGTTTTGGTTTGCTGAACCTCTCAGCTTGATGCTCTTTGATGTCATTCTTCTCCAGGCAGGTTGTAACAGTTTGTGATACACTGAAAGCTTTTACTAAGCAAGGTTGTTACTAGAGTAGAAGCTGGAGGACTCTGACACGGTCTTGGAGGCGCTTCGTGAGGAACCGTTAGATGTCAGATCTATGGAAAATCGATTTTGGTTCTCTTGAAGGTCTTCTTCTCCTGCTGGCATCACTGTGGATATGGTGGTCTCCATTCGGCTTGCACGGTAGATGCTTGCTTGGGTCTGTAGATAGCGAGTTGATTTGAGCTCCAGACCTTCGTATGTTCCTTGAGGAACACATGGACACCAGGAGAACGCCTGTTGAAATCCAGCACGAAACCTGCAGGAGTTAAAGTTGCACCAGACAGGTAAGCATTTAATTTTAATGTTATGATTGGCCCTGAATTGTAAACTTGCAAGCTGCAATCTGTAACTTTTTTTTTTTGGTTAAAATAAACCAAAATAAAAAGGAAATAAATAACAGATGTTCAAAATGCTTTCCTTACTCTACCATGATTTGCAATGGTAAAGTATTTTAATATTAATTTATAATTTCAGCAGTTGGGTCTAATTTGACAAGAAGCATCAGTTTCAATATTCATAATAAAACAATATATAAAGTAACCTGCAATTTCATGTTTCAAACAGAGATGGCATTACAGAGTTCTTGAATGGCTGTTGTTACCTGTCATTGAGCAGACAGTAGATGATGGGGTTATACATGGTGGAGCTCATGGCAAGCCACATAATTCCTAAATACACCTGCTGGATGTAGCGCTCCTCAAACAGGTGTGGGAAGAATTGGTGGAGCAGAAAGTAGATGTGGTAGGGCAGCCAGCAGATGGCAAAGGTGCAGACGACCACGATCATCATCTTCACCACCTTTAGAAGATAAAGTTACCTGAGGTGAGTCAAAGACCTGGAGATGTTTCTTAGAGAGTCATGGCAGAACATTCCAGAAAAACCAGCTAGATAGTCTATGTTCAACATATGTTCCCTGAGAATCAAACCCACAACCGTTGCACTGCATCAGTGGAACATCAAAAATACAGCTTGTGTTTTCAAGGTATGTTGCGCTGCTAACTAATGACCTTTCGTTTGGCAGTTAGCTGCTCCCGATAGCGATCTGAAGAGTCTCCAGGAATTTCACCCGCCCAGAGCGTGCAGCCCACCACCAGATACGCGCAGCCCATCACCAGCAAAGGCAGGAAGTATATAAGCACAACCATGCAGACGTAATACCTGTGAGATGTCAGGAAAGAGAGAAGAAAGCCAGAAGAAGTAGAAGAACAAGCAGAAGTGATCAGGTATCTGGAGGAGCTGGAGAAGTGTCAGTATTTTGGGGGCTTTGATGCATATTTTTACACCACGGTACTGAGATGCAACAACCGTCACCTCGCAGTCCCTCGTGTTTTTTCTCCTGTTAGCTGGCACTTCAAAATAAACCTGGGAAACTTTTGATTCATGAGCTGTGAAGACTCACAGCGTTTCTTATTGAGAGTCTGTTACAATTCAGCCTTATCTAAAAAACACACTCGCCTCGCAGAAGAGAAAACATTTCTGTGCATTTCCACAAACGCTTACATCCCTGTCCTGATATACTGTCCAATTTAACATGCAAATGGCTTTTTCTTCTGCTTTGGGTTCATCTTGGATTGCGTGCGACGTCCATGTTGATTCGTGAGTCTTAAGGTGTCGTTTCAGGGCTTCGGCGTCCCCAAATGTCACAGTGAGAGAGAGAAGTAATTGAATATTGTCTAGATGATTAATTTTCTAAACTGCTTCTTGCCTGTTGTGGTATAAAATAAGAAGATTATCTCACGACAGTGATGGGCAACGGCCCGAGATGAGAAGCTTGCAGTGTGCTGGCCGTAGCTCTGTGGATTATTATGGCTAGATGCAAAACAGTTTAGCAAGAATGTGAGAGGCGCTTGTTTGAATCTAATTCTCTCTCTTTTTCTCTCTCTGTCTCTCTAGCCATCCGTCATCACACACACACACACTAATTTTCTAAATGATAATGTTCCATAGATTTCTATTGTTTTTATACACACCTAGTTATAAGCAATGTTAACCCTAACACAAAACCTTCTGCATTTTAACAATTTCAAAAAAAACTTTACCATATTTTAATATAGTTTTTACAAATGAGATGGGTTTTTATTTTTATGGTGTCATTCCACAGATTTTTCCATTTCATAGTTTTTATACTCCACATTATTATACTGCATATTCAGTTCCCTTAAACTTACCCAACACGAAATATTTTTTTAAAAAAAAACATTTTGTATAATTTATAAGCTTGTTTTCTTATGAGGACCTCAAAAACATCCTCAGAAGGTCAAACTAGTGGGACAGTTGGTCCCTATTGCATAGTGAATACCAGTATACATACACACACACACACACACACACACACACACACACACAAAGAAAGATCTACCAGTCACTGAAAGGAGTCTATTCATCAATTCTTCTTATCTACAAAACCAGAGCGAGTGGCACCACAGTGAGGGTCTTTACCTCCAGAAAGCTTCAAAGACAAAAGCCTCAAGTAACTTCTGATGGTGAGGTCAGATGCATAAAATGAGGTTGTGTCATCTGAAGGAGGCAAACATGTTTACCTCATCGGAGTGACAGCCTGAGATGGCGGTTAGATTGGTTGCACGGGTGGTTGAACGGCTAAAGCCTGTGTGGGAATAACCTCACGCCGTCGACACCTGACACTTTCACAGCCTTCGCCAAAGACCGGTGAGGAGTCGGCAGATCAGATTAATGCAAAGTGGCAATTACAACATTTAGATGCAACAAGCGTGTGTGAAGATCTATCAAAACTCATCCGGTGGCGGATAAATACACCATTAAGCGGCGGGAAGGGACATATTTTTTGCTTAACTGCGGTTTTAATATTCATATAACGACTCGGACGCCAACACGTGCCACAAAACAGTCATACCAAACAGTCATTTTGTTTTCATAGCACATTGTTCAATTTGGCTTGTGTTTAATGAGAGTGAAGCATTTGTTTTTTTAGAACACGCTGCAGCAACTCTTAAAGTTTGGTGCTTTTGTTGATTAGGGCAAAATGGCAGAACAGGCGCAAGGTGACAAATCAACTTTACAGTAACTCTGTGTTTTTAATGCAGAAATTTACTACCCAACTAACAAACTCAGTAACTCCCTCTATCCAATCAACTGCGTCCATTCTGGTAGGTTGCAATATATTCCAATTAATAAGGTCACGCCCTCTATATATTTTTCCTGTTGATTAAACGTTTACCTGAGAATTAATCATATTATGGAGGTAAAGTTGGTTTATATGAACAATATATCAAATATTTTTTACTTGGATTCTTTAAAACTGGTCACAAAACGACTTCATGCACGTTCCACTCCTGAAGAAATGTTTCTTTTTTGATTTCACAGATTTGATGGACTTACGTCTTCTGAAAATCCCACACGCTGTACTCGGGCCAGTTGATGTAGCAGACGACCCGTCCTGGCAGCTCAGCGGTGCTGGAGAAATAGTACTGAGGGAACGCTAGGAGCAGCGCCAGGGTCCAGATCACCCCCACCACCAGCTTGGTCTCGGTGGAGGATAGACGCTGCTGGAGCGGGTGGATGATGGCCATGTACCTGCGGGGAGGTAAATAACTAATGACCTGCTAACTGAAAAACCATCATTCTCTGTTTGCTCCTAAATTATTCACATCTCAGTGCTGATTTGATTAGGGAGGTGAGTCTGTGAGGAAGACGTATCTCCTGCCGTCTGCAGATCTTATGGCCCGGATTAAAGAGCTGAGAGCAGGTAATATGTATACAGAGATGCTGAGGGGTGAATTGATGCTGAGGGTCCTAATGTTCAGCTCTCCCCCAAACCAATGAATGCAGTGAAGTTATAAACAAATCAAAGCTGTGCTGTCGTGATCAAAGTATAGAATAATATTGGCTGTGGATTTACCATCTTGTCTTAGATTTTAAACCAGTCCAATATATATATATATATATATATATTGAAACACAGCTGACTGGTGCTTTCTTGTTAGTGCACAGTTCGTTTTTAGTAACTGTTAACACAAGGGTGTCAGTGACCCTGGTTACCAGATTGACTCTAGGTCTAGGTCACTCCTAACTACATGTAGTCGTCTACCAAATTTATTTTAGCTTCTGCTAGAAATAAAACTACTAGAAAGGTCGCTAGAGTTAAACTATGGTGCCCACAAGTAAACTATAGTTAAAGCATGTAAAGCTATAGTTAAATGGTTATGCGCTAAAAACACGTTTCATACTTCAACTGTAACCAAACCATGGTTTATTTTTTCATGGTTCATTCATCAGCTTTAAGGAACGGGGTTTAAGTCGAGTTTGGCATTGTTTTTAAAGTCGTATATTATTAAATGTCATTGCAGACAGGAGAGCGTTAAACTTCAGTTGCGCGTAATCTCACCTGTCCAGCGCTATAGCTGTCATGGAGTAAATGCTGGCGAAGACGGCTGCTATTGGAAAGAAGTTGTGAAATCGGCAATAAACCTGCCCGAAGTACCATTCGTTGTGCACCGCATACACGAAGTTAATAACCGTGTTGAACGCCGACATAGACGCTTCTGCAAACGCCAGATTGACCAGAAAATAGTTGGTCACGGTTCTCATGCGCTTGTGCGCCAAAATGATCCAGATGACCGTAATGTTTCCAACCACAGACACCACAACAATACAGCAGTACGCGATGGCCCATAACACGACCTGCCACACCGGCTGAACGAACTGGTTGGAGAACACCTCTGTGTCGTTCACGAACGAACCGTTTGTGCCGACGCACGTTGAGTTTTCCGGGGCGAAATATGGCGCATCCATGATCAATAGATACTCATTTCAGCCCATTTAAAGTTCACGTTTGTTTAAAATATCGGTGTGGGGAAAAGGCATCCACAAGATGTTCGTATTCGTGTCCCGGAGTCATACGTGCGTCTTCAGGACGAGCTGCAGGGAGTCTCCAGCGCGCACGAACCGCGCCTCTCCAAACGCGCCTCTGCGGCTCGCGCGCCCGCGCGCTCTCGTGCCCAAAAAATGACGAGCCGGGTGTAACACCGCGTGCCGCATCTTTCCAGTCACGCGCCCGGCTGCAGACACGCTTGTAGCTGCTGTTTTGACTTTCACACGTTTGTTGTGTGAGAATGAAAACCTGACGTGAAACTCGCACATTGATCACAGTTGGGTAGATATATGAGTGGATTTGAAGGCAGTTCACTGTTTTGGTTTAAGCCATTTGTACCATTTCCAATTTTCCCAACTTTTAAAACTATGTTGACTAGTTGCAGAGTTTAAAAAGTGTCCAA
>JBAJNP010008942.1:0-19154 GCA_036877545.1 Yasuhikotakia modesta
GTGTTCTGTGTTCTGGTGTGTGAATACACAACATGTCCCTTTTAGGGGTGAACTAGGCTGGGCTCAAAAAAAACGACTTGCTGTTTATCAATTTAAAACTAGCAGCCCTCAAACTGTTCAGAATACCATTTTTGGATACTGACCTGACT
Organism: Yasuhikotakia modesta; assembly: GCA_036877545.1. Lineage (NCBI taxonomy): Eukaryota > Metazoa > Chordata > Actinopteri > Cypriniformes > Botiidae > Yasuhikotakia > Yasuhikotakia modesta. The sequence continues at coordinate 150 of JBAJNP010008942.1, forward strand.
GTCGAGGCCCAACAGCAAAAGCATGATGAAGAAAAGAATGGCCCAAAACGTAGGCAGTGGCATCATAGACACAGCTTTAGGGTACGCAATGAAGGCCAGGCCAGGACCTGTTGGATAGACAACAGTAAAGCAAACACAATTAGAAAGGTTATCCATTTGCACACTTTGATCTATGTCGCTGTATCGCGCTTCACCGTCGGCACAGACCAAAAGAAACATTAAAGAAAAATGAAGCGAGTATCTACCCAACAAAGCGATCAAGCCAGGCAAAATTACTGCCAGTGGTTCCTTGTAAGTCCAAAAACAGTTTCAATACATGTTCTTGAGAAATTAGCATCAGCACGTTAGATTTCAAAATTGACAAATGTTGCAAGAGGTTCATCACAGAAGGCTAGTTCCTTTGTATTATGCTACATGTGCAACAATACTTTAACAGCTTCAGACAGTCTAATACAACATACAAACCATCTTATGCTAACATTCAAAAGATAACCTGTGCAAGGCATTCAAGGCAGAAAGTAAACAACACAACAGATATCTTACCACATAGCATCAATTTCTAAGTACAATAAACTGTGTTTTTTGCAGAGTCAGGCTGCTGCATCCACAACTAATTTCTTCAAAATTCCAGAATTTTCCAGATTTTCTTTCCAACAAGCTCATTTTCACTTCTTGGCATTTATAACGTTAAGAAACAAATTCAGCCAAATCATACAAAGGATTCTCAGTAAAGGCTGTACAATATAAAGTACAAATTCATTTGAGCTGATCTGTAGGGAAATTCAAGTACAGTTTATGATGAACATTTTGCCCACCTTGCTTGAACCAAACATACTTAGTCCAGTGTTGAGGGCCAAAGCATGTACAGTACTGAAAACTACAGATCTGAAAATCCATCTTAAATCCAACTACAGAGCAAGCCATCAACTCAGTTTGCTGTTTATGAAAGGCTACTGAACATGATGGGGAACCACAGGCAAAATCTTAATAGATTTCAAACAGCCATCTTGAAAATTGTACAACATACTTTCCAAGTAGGAGTAGGAATAATTAGAATCCGACTCTACACTCTTTGTCAAATTGTGTTAAGAGCTATGGAATTAGTTAAAATCTCCAAAAAGAATGTTCAAGACAGATCAGGGTTCAGATGAGTTGCCGGATGCGTTGTAAGTTGCCTTTATTATGATATTGGCACAAGAAGCTTCTTAGTTTTACACTGTGGACACCAGCTTGAACAGAACTCAATTCTAAACTCAATTCTTCACAATTGTGTTCTTGCGTTGGGGCTTAATTATCCCAGTGGCTCCAAGAACATTATCTTCATAAGATTCTACAGCTTGTCTGATGAATCCAAGTGAATTCCATTTCCGACTGAGAGATGGTTTACATTATTAATTATATATTTTAGCTGCTGAATGTTGAAACGCCGTCAAAGTTTGACATAAAGTTCCAAAGCGTGATTTTTTGAGTCCTGGGCGAAAATAATTGTTATTGTTTCCAGATTGTAAATTGTCTGCGATGCTTGCTGTTGTTTTTTACTACAGGACCAAACTTTTGATGTTATTTGCAGCAGCAGTGCCCACCATCACTGCCACTTCACCCTCGTACCTGACTCTGCCACATCGGCTATGTCCACCCCTTGCTCTTGTGCCATGAAGCCCAGGACGGAAAATATTGCGAAGCCAGACACAAAACTGGTAGCGCTGTTGAGGCCTCCAAGCAGCAAACAGTCCCTATGTCACACATATTTCATGGAGTTTGTTAATTTACACAAAGGAACCCTAGGCTCCCATTTTGCCTGTTCACTGGACTAAGCCCCCCCCCCCCAACCCTGGGACGTCGAAACACACCTGTAGCAGTTGTATTTGTATTTGTTGTAGCTTCCCAGTGATGTCATGGCCCCCAGACAGATGGCATAGGAGAAGAAAATCTGCGTCCCTGCATCAATCCACACCTAGACACAAGACACCAAACCATTTGTTGACTGACAACCAGAATGGAGAAGCTAACCAATTCTAACTTATTCTGTGGATTAACTGGCAAGACAAACTCAAATATTTGTTTGCATTCTGGCTCTTGCAGGTCCTTTACAGCTGTATACACTATCAAGAACTAACATAAATTGTTACAACTCTTGTCATGTTTAGATACAAATAGCATTGTGACTGAGGCTATCAAGGAACAGATTTATGTCGACTGTTTTGCACATATTGGATTTTACATCTTGTACATCCTAAACTAAACAAGTTGTTTATTCTGTTTTATTTCAGTTGACATGTTACTGGTGTACAACATTATTTCAGCAAAAAATATTTCCTGGGCACCATAGTGAATGGCTGCGTACTGTTATGTGTGTTTCATGGTTTGTTCACTCCAAATGTGTTTGCACTAACTGGATGGGTTAAACTCGGAGGACAAATTCAGAGTATGGGTTACCATACTTGGCCTGCAAGTCAATTATTGTGTGTTAAACCACTCAATCATTACATTAGAAGCTCTTCAGATGGTCTGGAATCAGTGATCTGTGAGCACACTTGGAAAGCCCTCTGTCAGAAGACTTACAAGTATCCATGAGATCTTACCTCTGGATCTCCAAGGCGAGTCACATTTGGGTACAGATAGAATTTGATGCCCTCGGCAGCCCCAGGAAGAGTGACACCCCGTACCAGTAGGACGATTAACATTACAAATGGGAATGTTGCTGTGACATACACAACCTAGGAAGAAAAGACAGGAAAAGACAGATAATATTCAACTGTTATATGAAGAAAACACAACAAACGATGACTTCTTGGCATCTCACTAGGTCTTTAAAGACTTTAATGACTATTTTGAAACAGTATTATGTCAAAACAGTTTCTAAGGCTTACATGTAATTTAAAGCTTAACTGCACTGAGAGTTTGATATTGCCTTACATGCAATTTGAAGCTTTACGGTTTATTGGCTTTGGTGGAAGGGGCTTTTTGTCAAAAAGTGAGAAAATGTGTGCTGTTGTCCTTGAGTGTTTCAATTTTTTTGTTTAGTCAGAAATTCTATGTTGACCGCAATATGGAAAGTCCATCAAAACATCAGTTTTCTATAAATATTTTTAAAATTCCATTGTGGCATGACAAATATCCAGAATCTCAAGGCTAGAAGACTTACGTATGTAAAAAGGAAATGTGAAAGTATATGAGAATTCTAAAATCTTGGAAATATATAAATATAACTTCATATGGTATAGTCCAACAGAATCTTCCAACAGTCAAATTAAAGAAAATATTGCACACAACTCAAAATGGCTGCAAGCCAAGAGAAAAGGCTTAAAATAACTAATGGTCACATTACTATAAAGAAATCCAGAGTGACAGTCCCTTGGCAGAAGCCATGATAAGATTTATGACTATATGCACATGGAGAACATGTGCTCAAGTTAAAAGAAGGTGTCTGTTGATTGACTTTGCTGTCTCTATTGTGAAAGAAGTATTTTTATATGATTTACATGGGTGCTAATTAGCATTAGGAAATGCTAAGCTAAAATACTGGCTAAGGTAAACCATGATCTAGTTATAACCCAAATTATCTATTTAAGGCTTATCTAGAATTATATTAATAATCTTTAGATCTTTTTGAATATCTAATCTTTTTGAATTACATTAATAATTAGTAATCACAAAGGTATATGTTGAGATAATGCATTAATGTTAACAAACTAACCTTCCCAGTGGACTTCACACCTTTCCATATACAGAAGAAGCAGATGACCCACATCGCGAGAAGACAAAGAGCCAGGTCCCATTTAATATGACCCACCTCCTCGATACCACCAGAGATGCTGAGAACATTTCGCCTGTGGTGGTACAACATTTGTTGGTGAGAAACAACTTTGAGGTGATTCATGGAGCTACCGTGTATATAAAGATACTTTAAATTAACTGAGCAACTACAGATTCTGCCATGACAGTGATTTTTAATGATGGCATCTGTCTTGTACAATAGAGGTTCTCAATCCAGCTCTTAAACACCAACAGTCCTTCAAAAACAGCTTCAGACCTACTTCAGAAGCAGGTAATCTATACCTTTGCTATACATTTGGTGTGTTTGATTAGGGTTTAAGCTAAAATTTGCAGGACTAAAACCACTATAGCCAAAGACTAGTAATCAGAGACTCATTGGTCAATGATTACAGCATTAGCATTATAGTACAGTAATATTAGTATTGAAGCATTAAGCCTGTTGCCAGCCCCATATGGCAATTTTTTCAATTTTTTCATTTTTCATTATCATGGACATCATAGGAATTTATGTTGGTCTTTTCCAGCTAAAGTAAATACTAATAAAGTTTATGAATTACTTACTCCCAGAACTCAGTGACAGGGGAAGTGAAGTTAGTGGCATTTGCAGCCCCCCAAAGTGTCTTGTTCTTGCGGAGGGTATCCTCCACACAATTGTCTGTGTTCCATTTGTTGTTGCAGCTTGCCCAGGGGAGCTCTGGTTGAAAACACTGGAACAGGTAGTACAAGCCCCAGGCCAGGATCACAATGTAGTAGATGTTCAGCAGAGAAACGATCACAATGGATGCATAGCCGATACCTACACAAAGATAAAAACTGACATTAGGCTGATGATATCCTGCCAAATATTTAATGTTGGATTCTGGTCTTTGTTGTTCTCACTAAACTTATTAGCATAACTTTCTTGGTCAACAATCTTTACCAGAAACACCACTAACCAGCACAACTTTCAAACCAGCACTTACAAGTCTGGAGCATAGCAATGCGTGCTAGTCTAAGCATACCAACTTAGCAATATCACATTTAATGTATTATACATAGGGTTATACATAGGATTTAACCCTAAAAAAACAAGTGGTGTATTCTGTGATGTTCCAATGAACCATGAAAGAAGCTAAATAAATGTCCCATTTCTTAGAGAAGTTTCATAATCTTCTGGTCAAACATGGAAAACTTGCCCAGAGCTAGAGGAAAATGATGGAAGACACTGGTTTGTATAATTCAATGACTGCCAGGTTGACTGGAAAGCAAAACAGACCAAGCTGTCATCTACTTTGCTGGCACAAGGATATTTCAGCAGTTTGTATGTAATGGTTCTACTCTGGTAAATTTTTGTTTATGTCAGAAATGCACATGGTCATGAAATATTTTTGTGAGGGTTGATGTTCTTTTTGTTACATAAGAGTCCTAAAGAGATTTGTTTAATGTTAGCTTGTGTCTTACCACACATTTAGCTTAATGCTAAATGTCTGAATGTAACATTGTAGCAAAATAGCTCACTGTTTAGCATTAAGCCGAACGTTAGCAGTAGCTTAAGGAGCAGCTACATTTGGGGAAATGTAGACATGATGTCTACATTTCCCCATGCCTGAAAAGCACCAGTAGCTACTGAACCACCATTTTAAACTATATCTAACCCTTAACCTAACCTAACCCTGACTGCTAATAATATAAACATATGTATTTCTGCTCAGACATTAACACATGCATTTCCTATCTGACACCCCATATTTCAAAACCTGTATGTTTTGCACAGCCTTATCTTCAGAGACAGCTGGTGATATCTGACATGCCTCACACCCTTCAACTTACCACAAATTAATATTTTGTGCAGTATTCAACACTTACTCTTGTTGAGTTCAGGGATTATAGTTATTATATTATATAGCTTTGTTCTGTTGCAAGAAATAGGTCTTGTTTTATTCCCTGCTGAGAAAATGCCTGATAGGGAAACTCACCTGTGAAGATGGGACAAAGTTTCTCCCAACAAGTTATCCCTCCCTCAGAGGTGAACTGGCCGAGTGCCACCTCAAGGAAGAACACAGGCAGTCCTCCGCCGAACAGGAAGATGAAGTATGGGATGAGAAATGCACCTACATGGAGACAAAGTGAAGTACTGACTACTGGATTAAAGTTTAACTCTTAATCCTCACGAGAGTTCATTTGTATAGTCTAAGGTTTCTATGCTAAAATCTTTATTTTACTTCCTGCCACTGAACTGTCTGTTTTGACTGCTTTGAAAATGATAGAAATCTAACAAACCCTAAATGTAAGGTGTATCTGATCACCACAGTTGCACACTGCATACTTGTTGGTGAGCATAACTGAGTTTAATTCAGAATATTAATTCTGTCATTATTTACTACAAATCAAAGTTTCTTCTGACATCTTTCTTTGTTTTATAGGAGATATTATGCAGAATTCATGTGGGATCAGGTGTCACACTCGTTGTCAAAAATTGGTCCAATCTTATCAATTAACAAACTCACCTCCGCCGTTTTTGTAGCAGAGGTACGGGAATCGCCAAACGTTGCCTAAACCCACAAAGCCCCCAGCGACTGACAGAAGAAAGTCAAGCTTGCTCGCCCATTTTTCCCTTTGGGGGTGTTTTCCCTCAGCTTCGTCTTCTGGCCTTGTACCTGGACTCTTACCCGGAGAGGGTTTCAGAATGTCTTTGTGGAAGTCTTTTAGACACTGAAGTTTCTCCTTCTGGGCCATGCTGACAAAGAAGAATAAACAGGCAAAAATTAACTCTTCACTCAACCCCAAAGGCCTTGCAAGTGCAGAGGTCAAAAATATTGTTTAACGTTTCAACAGTTTCTTTAGAACAGAAGCTTTCAAGACATGAGAAATGTTCACACCAAAGGCTAACCTGATAATTACAGTGGTTAAAGTAACTCTGTGGTTTTAACACAGGAAACAAAACAACATGCACATTATCACTATTGTACACAACTTTAAGATTATATTTGATACTGTATATTAATAAACTTAGCTAAAAATAATTAGTTGATTTATAGTAATGTATATATTTTTTATTTAAACTAGTCTAAAAATAAAATATCATTAAATGTAAAATATTTTATTTTTAAATGTTAATTATTTATTAACATATAGAAACTTGCTCCACCTCCAAAACAAATTTGCTTTCTGAATGACATCACAAATCCCTCCTTAATTTCAAACCCCTCCCCTTCAAGCCCCTCTCATTTAGAAACAATGTATCCATCTGCAAGGACATTCAATCTATTGTTTAAATTATATGGTATTTAATAAAAACAAAATTACTCAGTGATTCATTCATCTGGAGCTTCGTAGCTTCCAGAACTGCTGTGTGTTTATCCTGCTCATGTCCCTTTAACTAACAGTGTTTACGCTGTCAGGATTCTATTCAAGGATGGAGTGATTATGTCAGGCTTGGCGTCTTCTGTTTCAAAGCACAAGCCAAACCAGCCATGAAGCCCCTAAGATCAAATCCCAGAGAGTAAGATACGGCTCCAACATCCCTCCCTGCTCCCAACTCACTTGGCAACACGTGAACAAACTAAAGCCCCACTGTGAGGCTGATTCCTTAAACACACTGTTTTTCTGTTTTTTTTTCTCAGCTCTCAGGGAGATGGAAGAAAAGTGGAAAAAATTCACAGTGCATTTGACACTCGAATACACATAATTCTCTATTTTCTCTTTGGAGGCTATTAAGTGGCTAACAGCATGACTGCATGCCAGAGCTCAAAACATAATACAAACCTGTTTTCCGGATAGCATGATTGGTTACCTATCAATTTTGACTGTTAATTTAATTGACCTTCTGAAGTATGGTAAGCACTGATTTTGAAAACTAAAAATGTACAAAAAAACCTGTACATGCACCCAACCTCGAAATGTTAAACAAAACGTGAGATTGTCTCAGAGAAAACATTTGCTGGGTGATTCAGGCAAGACTGTTACACAATAGTTTAAAGAGCCAAATTTAAAGGTCTAAAGAGTTCCACAAATGGCGATCATCCCCTTGAGGTAGGTTAAATCTGTATATTTCAGAGGCTAAGGAAGTTGCTACAACTCAAACACACTGTTACATAACTACAGCAGAATCCAGACCTTCCCTTTTTATTCCATTCAAAACATTGTGGTGAAACTTCTCTGGCACAAACTCAAAGCAAGCAAGCCGTTGAATTGAAAACATGACTAGCAACTACCTTGTTTCAATGATACAAATGACATTACAATTTGTTTTGCCCATGGGTAAACTAAATTCATTCATTCAGTTATAATACTAAAACTGTTAACAGACAATAAAACGATTATGGTTCACATCTGAAACATTTCTAATCAATCAAGTACAAATTAAACACAAACACTGACAAAGTCATGTCTTTAAAAACTTTACACTTTTTTACATTTAAGAGATACACATTATAAAAATCAAAATCCATATAAGGGGCACAGACTCAACATTACCTGTGCATGGCTAAACAGTTCATTCATGCCCTGCCTTTCACTTACATTTCCTTCATGGCTGAATCCGATTGGTCTATGTTGCTCTGTCAGCGGACACCATACCTCTGACTGCACAGCCCCAATCTCTCTGGGGCTCAGTGTAAGCTGAGGTGACACTATGACCCACCCACAGACTAAGACAATTAAAAGCAATCAGCAGATTGGTTGCAGCTTTGCAGCAGAGGATAACCCCAGTGACAGTCAGCTCAATGGTAAATTTCCACTCTTAAGAAGCGTCAGATGTCTATCTGAAACTATTTCTCTTTGCGTGTGCGGCATCCGCTTTTAGCAACCCGAGCCACAGACGCGACAAACGAGAGCATGTGAACGCCAATCCACACCTCTGTTGCATTTCAATTGAACAGCTGATGGCTTGGCGGCTGTTGCCATTGCTTTTGCCATTAATAGCTTAGGTTGGAATGCCATGGAGAACATGACATGGAATGTTCAGTCTCGTGATAATATAATTCCATTAACTGAAAATAGATGTTTAATAAATATTAACTAGATTTTATCAACCAAATTCTTTCACCATTCTTAAAATTTAACCAAAACGTTTGAATGTTTGAAAAGCTGCCTTTTGTTGGGGCTTTAACAAACCAGTGCACAGATGTGTACTTTTTTTGTTTGCACGCAGAGAACAATATTTGACTGACTGACAAATGTGACTCAAATTGCAGTCAACAGCATAGCAAAGAAAGAGCCCATGGAATTTGCATGGTAATTAATGTGGCGAGTGACAAAAAGGTATTGTATGTTAGGGAGCAAGTTGTTTTCCTTAGTCTTTTTAATTTAAAGGCAAAGCCTCGATAAAGGAACAATGCCAATCTGTGCTTGCAAGACCATTTTGGAGCAGTCACTTGATTTACAAGAACAACAAATTTGCTTGACATTTAGCAGTCTTTTAGCAAGTTGCACGTCATTGGAGTACTTAAGAAACAGTGACATCATCGCAGCTTACATTTTAAGTCCCAAGTAGCAACAATGGACTTGAGTCAAGTTTGAGGTCCAAGTTTTGTTCAGTGGCTCAACAAATGCGTTAGCTCCCCCTTTAGTCCAACATCTTGTGTCCACCCTCAGAGCAACCTACTTTAGGTTTCAAGAAGTTTCCAGGAAGCTTCTAATTAGATGTGATTTGCTCAGAATGAAGTCATAAGAGCTCCACATCACCTGTGATCATTAGGGCTATTATGAACCATCAACTTTGTCGTCTGAGCTGAGAGGAAGGAATGCCAAGTCCTGATTATCAAGGGAGACTTTAGGTCTGGATTCCACATGTGGTACTCAGGCCATTACGTAACATTCTTATTTTAGAACCATGTACATTTCCAAAGAGCTCTCACATTAAATTCCTTCCTTTCCACTTTCATTCCATTACTTAAGAGCTCTCAGAGTTAGCAGTGGCATCAGAGCTATGTATGCTCTAGTAAGCATAACAAAACTTCACTATAAAGCATTAAGTCAGGATAAGTTATTTGTTGACAGCAATGTCCAGTACCACTTAACCTTGTACATGATGTATGATATGACGTATTGAGCACTAATGCTTTGATTTATAAGGCAAGGCACTAAACTGAACATTAATGGAATTGTACTTCAAATCACTAGCTATTAAGACACTCTGTGGTGCAGGACTGTGGTCAGAAGCAGGTTAGTCAGGTGTCCAATGCCCTGTGATGAGAAAGGCCCTCTATAGTAGGATATAGTGTAGTTTACTTATTTTATGGGCGGGCAGTGGCCCAATATCACATGACCCATGAATAGCGTGTGCTCCTCTACCAATGACTTTCTGCAAGCGGTTTCTCAAATAGGCAAACATACTAGATTTAAGAACCAAGGTTCTTAAGAAAATGAGGTTAGCACACTAATTACAAAAACAGTATGCTGTGAACTTTTCAGCAAAAAAAATTGCACAGGGAATTTAAGCCAGTGTGCCAGTTATGAAATATAAATGAGGGAAAAAGCAGGAAATGGGGTTAAATTCACAATTTGGTCAAGCACCAGAATAATTGAACAACATTGTGTAATTTCTTCATTCGGAGTGTTAAACAACATTTACAGATTGATGTTGTTATTACAGAAATAAGAAGTCTTAAAACTATTTTTACTGTCTATTATGTATTATTAATCAGTCTCATGTTGTACACTGAGTTTCACCTGGATTTAAAACAAGGCTTGAGGTTTATGCTATAAATTAAATCAGTCAGCAACTTTGTACTGTAGGTGTATTTTAGCCGCACCAGAGGAACCGAGGACAGAGGAGATCAGATTTCCTGCGTAACTGTCTGTGGAAATGTCCACCAAGAACTTCCACCCCCACGTACTTAAAACTTCACAAATGTCATGCTTGTTCAAGTGAAATATTTGTCACCTGACCAAACCAACACCCATTAAGTGGCAAGCCAAAGATACAGCCAAAGAAATGTCGTTTCTAATCTGTTTAACATGTGCTCTTTATTAACAGTCGATTTAAATCTTCTCTGTTTCTTAATAATCCTACTTATTCCTAATGAAACTTTTCAGAAATGGAGGCTGGACTAGCATGTCAATTTCTATCTTAAAAATGTGATAAAAACAGGGTGAGTGAACTAAACATGCTAGAATACCAGAGTTCAAAGTCTACTAAAATGGGTAGCTTGTTTTGCAGTAGTAAAACAGTATCGCCTTTGTTAACATATCATTTAAAATCTACAAACAGTGATAGCTGACAGTCTTGTTTGCAACCCTCTTTTATGACACTGAGACCAAGATATAGAGTTACTTGTTTCTGTTATCAACTATAAAAAATGGCATGTGTGCCAAATTCATGCTGTTACCCTTATCACTGTACTAGGTATGCAAACTGACAAGTGCACAGAAAGCTACACTCTGTATTGAACACCAGCTCTAGACTGCACATGACTTGCTTATAAGCTGCATGGCTTCTGCATAACCTTTATCTATAGATGAACTCCTTGCTTTGCCTGAATTTACACTGAATTCTGATTATGTATGAGGTCTTGTACACATACATAGGAGAAACGTTGGAATAACATTAGTGAATTATTTCCGTTCGCTATGGGCAATGCAACGTTGGGATTTATGACATAGGATACAGCAGATAGTATAAGTACAGGAATACTGGAATAATGCTGGATAACGGGAAACTGCGATTAGACGTTCGCCTGAGCTGGACATTGCACACGGTCATAATCCTCGATTTATTCACATGTTGTGTCTCTTTAGGTTTGGTAGGCATCTCACCGCGTTATCAACGTCAAGAGCGTCGCGTCTGAAACGTAATCTTGTAAACCTTCTAGCAGAACTTTTCTAAAGGAGCTCAGTTTCGTTTCTGTTTATAAACGCTGCAGCGCATCCTGTGTGATCTGTGTGTTTACAGCCGACAAGTCGGACGCCTGCGACGTCACATTTTTACCATCCGTTTTAAATGGAAACCGTGTGCATATCTCAAACCAGCGCAACATGTTACGCTTACTTTAAGTTTCAGTCTTGTTCAAACGGTGTCCATTAAACGCAAATCTGTGCTGTTTGACGATGCATCCAACAGGTTGGACGGCGCTGATCTGATATGATAAGCTAACTTTTAACGCGATAAACTTTGTATAAAATCCGTTTTTCTTTAGTTTGTGCTTTGGGTTTGACGTTGTTAAAGTGAATATGCTATTTCAGGGAGAAAAGCGTCTTTTATAAGCCCGTCGGTTTTAAAATGATTTCCAACGTGGGGATCTAAGCGACTGTCTATTCTTAACTGCATGCAGTCAGCACTCTATGTAGTCAGTTATATTTGCCTGGAGAGGGAGTGCAGGAAACTCAATGACAAGTGACAGCATCAACAGAAATGCATTCAAGCGGTTGATCACGTCGTTTAAACGGCTCCTATAAAGCAAGCGCTCATAATGTATAAAGACCATGTCAAATACCCCTATATCATAAACCTTAAAAATAAACGGAGAAAAACACGCGCGCACGTAAAGCAATTCATACTGGCAGTAGTAAATGCAGTCACTGTATTAGTCTAGGCTTATAAATATGAGCTTTAAAATCATAACATATAAAACATAATCTTTAAAACAAAATAAACAGAAAAACGTTAAATTACTTTCTCGATATATTTGCAAACTTCTGCTAATAAGGCAACTATGACATCTTCATTCTCAAATACTGTAAAATGTGTAAATCGTAATTTACAAATTAAAGAGGAAAAAATTAAAGAAATGTTTATCAAATTTAATGTAATGTTTTCAGTGCTCTGGCATCAGTGTATTATTAAACTAAGTATAAGAAAAGAAGAAAACATCTGTTACCTTCACAATTTATTTCCTTTAATTCCTGTGAGATGCTCTTGTCCCTTCTGTATTGTTGCAGCGACTGAGTGCAGAATAACAGCGGTGATGGCAAATTTAGTTATGAGTTTTTTTCTGACCTTTGTCTCTCAACATGGGTGACCATTAGACATCACTAGTGGAAAAACACCGGCCTGCCTCCCGTCCGCGGCGGCAGCGCGTCTTCTTAAAGCGCCAGTTCCTGGGTTCAGAAAAGCGCGCCTGCAGATAGCGTCACTCATGCTTGGGTTCGAGCTCAACAGCGCCGCGACAGGTCAATCCTGCCAGAATTTTAAACTCTAGATTCAACATTAAGTATCATCAGTGTTTCGTGTAAAAGGTAAATAAGTGAACACAATAAAAACAGACTGGTATATATTTTGACATGTCACATTATATTTGATGTATTGTGAATTATGATTTATAATTGTTTCACTGTTTACATTTTGCTGAAATGTTTATGTGATATAATAGGTGTGACAACATGCCCCACTGATGTCAATGGGGGTTCATTGAACTGTATTCTTACTGAACAATAATTGCACACCCTGACATCCTGACATCACTGCATAATACGCTTTACCTGAAAACTAATGAATCAACCAAAAAACCATTGGAGAATGTGAAATTCAGTCCTTTGAAACTTTACAACATAAATCATGAAATAAGAATAAATGCACTGGAAAAGTCAGGCCAGAGTTTTAATACTGTTTTCATACCAAAGCTTTCTGGAGAACAAATGCTAGTCGGGAACCTCGACTGTAAACAACCTTTGTCATGCCACTGAGAGGCACATTATACTTTGTGTGTCCAGTGTGTAACTACAGCTGTGGTTTTGTGGGTTACAGACAATGTTTATCTCAGCTTGACTGAATTACGATGCTCCCTTTCCCCAAAACCCCATCCATTCACTAGAACCCAACAAAGTCAACAAGTGCATTGGGCACATTTCAGACTCAGATCATCAGCAGCTTCGGTTGCAATCTGCTGCATGCAGCACCAATGTGTCGCATTGTATTGGCAGTGTATCAAAACAGTGCTTGGCCTCTAACTAAATATTCTGTAATTTTCCACTCGTTTTGACTTGTTTGTTACTTGTCACACTTGATCACATGGTCACTTCTTAGACTGACTGTTGCATGGCTGTCAATCACTCACTCAGCTGTCAATCAGCTTCATCTTAATACAATGCAAATGTCTGTGTGAATGTTTTCTTATAGTTACACTGCAGCAAATCATGTATCATTTTTGTGTCAAACACATCCCACACATATTTTGTTTTTCAAATCCAAATGTATTCAGAAAACATTAATAACATGATTACCAACTTCATAAGATGTAACGCATCTTATGAAAAAAGAATGATGAAAAAATACATTTCCAATCTGTCAAAAACTTTTAAAAAACATTTTTAAAGATTGCAATAAAACCTGAATTGGTTTTTGATTGGCTTTGTAAACTTCGGATTGAATGTGTTTTTTATGTTCAGACTACAAACAACAAAACTAATTGAGTCTTATGCCGAAAATGATTTTAAACATTCATGTCTGAACAAAGCCTGATTCAGGAATCCATTTCAAGAACAATAAAACATTAAATGAGCCAAAAATGTCCTGCAGTCACGTACTGTGCTAAAAGAGAGGGTGATTTTGTCTCAAAGACTTGAATGCTTGTCTATATGACTAAACCGTCAGTACTTTTCCACTAGCAACTACAGAGGAAGTTAAGAAGGGGAAGTCAAACACTTGCTGTCTGACTTGTTTACAAGACGGTCTTTTTGCTGCTTATGGAAGAGGATTTTCACACTTTTTTTCTCACAGGCTTTTTAGCAAAATAAAAAACATAACTCCAGTTTGCAAGACAGAAAGGAAAGAAAAACAGCAAAAACAAAGACATTTCCTCTACCATAAAATGTATCATTTCCTCACAATTTGCTTTGTAGAAAGATTAAAGTGTCATGTGATAGGAGAATAACAGTTGCACCCACTGTTTCCTTTAAGTTCTCAACAGCTGCTGTCTGCAACAGGAACACCACGGGTAGTTTTTCTCTCACCAGAAAAAACTTAGTACATAGCTAATGCTAGACTTAATATTAGAAAAGTGCATAGAAGAGTACGTATAATAGTGTTTTCAAATACATTATTATTGTGACTGATAAAGGGCAGTTCATGTTTTCTAGCATCCAAAGAAAAAAATATGGTTTGCTTACAGCAGCAAACAGAGGACTAACTGCAGAGACGTGTCAGTCTCATCTCTGATTAGATAAGACTGAGATGAAATAAGACTAAACATCACTAAACATCAGAAGAATCCATTGGTTTAAACAAAAATGTATTTTGCTTTTTTTTTTTTTGTTTTAATCTGACAATATGTCGGAATAGTTTTATGAGTGGTTCAATGTTATAATCTACATATAAAGGGTTTTACGTACAATTTGCCCAAAAATGGTTTAATGGATGATTGGATGATTTATAGTTTATGTTACATAAAATAGAACGAACAAGCTTGAGTCTTGAGTAAATGTACTGTCAGCACAGAAACAGGACAAGCAGGTCCTAACAAATGGATGTCATAGGCTAAGAACTCAAAGAAGTCTGTGTAAACTTAAATGACACTAAAAGTGACACTTTCAACTCAGACCACTGAGAACAACCTCAACCTTGACCCAACATCCACCTGACAAATCCTTTATTTACCAGAGAAATGCTTGACTTGTGAGTGTCCACAATGCAGGCTTATGACATCCTCAATTCTCATTAATTACATCACTATTCCTATGACCTCGGACTGTTTATTTCACCAATACTTCAAAATACTTAAAACTCAAAGCTCACCCAAAATAAACAATTTTGTCATTGTTTGCTCAATAAGCCACTATTTTTTGAATGCATGCACATTTGAATTTGGTGTGTTGCAATCACACTACAAAAAATTCCTGACTTATATATTCAATTTTAATCAACATGGCTATACAATTCACTTCAATTTATTATTTTACATTTTGACTGGTATTATGTAACAAATAGCTTAAGTAATTTTTCAGCTATTTTAAGTTACAGCAACTCAAGTCCAGATTATTAGAAGAGTAAACTGAAATAACTTGTGCACCCAAAGTGATTACACATAAAAATTTAAGGTAGGTAAGTTAAGAGACATGTGAGCATCAATGGCCAATGGCATCACTGACATAACACAAAAGTTTTAATCATCATACTTACATGTATTAAAATACACCTTTGATTGAGAGAAGTTGTACAACTGTACAAGCTACAATAATGGTGTGTTTTGGTCAGTTTTGGAGTTTGACCTGACTGCACTATGTTTGCTTTCATCCAACAGGAGAGTGTGTTATTTTAGGTTAAACTATCCCTGTAGCTGTTGTCATGGGTAAAACAGCTTACAGTTGAATTAAGACACAAGAACACAGAGGTGGTACTTGATATATACACAAGTTTAAAGTCACAAAACACAACAGCAACTGTTTGAGTTTCTAGTTTATACAGTGAGGTGTAACATATACATGTTCCCAGTCCCCATGCAAATGACCAGGGGAACAGAGCCACTGACCTTGGGCCCTGCTGTACAACAAGCCTCAGCCTTTTGGATGTAATCCTCTTTGCTACTCACATGCAAACAGGGTCAGGCTCTCCTTCCTACGCTCTGGTTGGTCTCCAGTGAAGGTCACTTCCAGAGTGTCACTTTCAACATGCCATAATTGTGTTAAATTATTAATGAATATAATTTGTCTGTATTTACACAAAAAATGCTAAATGTTGACATTTGGAAATGACACTGTGGTGGAAATGTTCATGCTGTTTCTGCGATGTATGTATAATTATAATAATTACAGACCAATACATAAATAAAAGTGTAAAAAGATGTCTTTTATGGGTTTATTTTTTAAAAAATCTGCAGCAACTAAAAATGCTCAGAGTTGAAAATACAGCCAAATATAAAGACTCAAATCATTATGTACAGTATTATGCATCTTTAAAATATTCTGTAGCATTTTACATAACTAATCTTAATGTTCTTGACTAAACAAACAGCTTTTGCTGATAATGACTCAACCATCATGATTCTCAACAGAGTGTGCACCAAAGAAATGTCTCCATCTGCCTGGGGGTAATATTTCAGAAACAAATACGTGCAAAGAAAATATACAGAAATGGCGGTCAAGGAAATCCTTATATATTTCCAGACACCGAAATTAGGTAATAATGCTATTTTTATGCAAGAAAGTAAAATGACTTTGAATAAGATAAAGCCTTATATATACAGTACAACCAAAATACCTTTACAGATGGAACTAGCATGCTTGCTGATTTACATGCCTTATTTATTACTAAATATTGTTTTATGACTTCATACAGAATCGATTTTTATGACCATGGTATGTTTGTGCATACTTTGTTTAACTCTGTGTAACCAACACAAAGACTGTCAAAGTGAGTGTATATCGCTGAGGACTATATTTAGTTATTGCTGAAGACCAAACACAAAACAAACAAACAAAGTCCCCAAAAGGCACTGTCATTACATAATACCTAATTAGTGCTATAATTAGCATTTCAATAGTGTTTGGTGTAAGCACAGATGACACAACTTTGCTAGCTGTGTTTGCTGGCTAAACACTGTTGAAAGGAATATTTGATTATTTTGCCCTCAAGTCATGACAGAATGATCACATTTATGAGGCAAAAACACATAGACACCACAATGTCTGAAACACTGTACAGTGACAATGTTTAGCTTCCTTAACAGAATAAAAACTATTTCCCATGTCTTTTTATTCTATAGCGCTGCGCTTAAAGTTTTGTTGACCAATCACACGACACTGGCGATAATACAGGTCCTTCTCAGAAAATTAGCATATTGTGATAAAGTTCATTATTTTCTGTAATGTACTGATAAACATTAAACTTTCATATATTTTAGATTCATCACACACAACTGAAGTAGTTCAAGCCTTTTATTGTTTTAATATTGATGATTTTGGCATACAGCTCATGAAAACCCAAAATTCCTTTCTCAAAAAATGAGCATATCATGAAAAGGTTCTTTAAACCAGCTATTAACCTAATCATCTGAATCAACTAATTAACTCTAAACACCTGCAAAAGATTCTTGAGGCTTTTAAAAACTCCCAGCCTGGTTCATTACTCAAAACCGCAATCATGGGTAAGACTGCCGACCTGACTGCTGTCCAGAAGGCCATCATTGACACCCTCAAGCAAGAGGGTAAGACACAGAAAGAAATTTCTGTGTCTACAGAAAATAATGAACTTCACAATATGCTAATTTTCTGAGAAGGACCTGTATGTTTGACATTGCATGTTATGTTCCTGCTACTCCTTCTAGAAGAACCAAAAGTTCAAAGTTCACAGACTGAGTCATCGTCTGGGAAAGTGCTATGTTTGGCTGACAAATCCACTTAAGGACTTCCCGTTTTCCACTACTGTACACAGACAATCACGTTACTGTAATCACGCTATGATCTCATAGGGAACAAACTTAATCCCTCTAAGGAAACCTCCACCCATGTCTTCATTATATATATATTTATCACGTTACTTCAGCAATGTGATAAAATATTTTTAAACAGTAATTGTATCACAGATTGGACATGCAAAATAACAAACTTTTAAGACTATTACTGTTTCCTAGGATACAATAAGACTCTTGATTAATTGTAGTTTATATTCTGGTGTGTCAAAAATGACTTTAGACCCTAAAAAAATGTGTCACTGAACTCACAGCCTCATTCCAATCCCATCATGCCCATCAGTCATAGAAGCATGTCACTTTCAGAACAACCCCAGGAGTCTTTGTAATTACTGTACCGTACCACTATGGTCTGAAAAATTGCATGGACGTATTAACTAGCTGAGTCTCAAGGCCTCCATTGAAGTAATTTCTTTTTTAGGAAAGGGAAATGGTTTTGTCATTACCACATGTCGATGTCAGTCATCCGGCATTCAGGAAATGAATGGTATGTGTGAAACAATTTCAAATTATGTTGCTGCAAACTGCTTGAGATTCCAAGAGATTAACTACTACACCACAGTGTCAGGTTACCAATATCACTAACCAGTGATCCCTACTTAATTACCACTTAGGGTTCTAGTTCAAAACATATTAGACTAGTAACCATAGCAACCCAAAACCTTGTGGCCCTCTCCAATTGACAGAAACCAATTTCTCCAAAGCCAGATAAACCAGCATATTTTAAAATTTAAAATGTAACGCCTAGTTTTATATAAGATATAACAGGGCTCCGGAAAGCAATACAATATACATTCTTAAAATGTGTCCAAATCAAAGCAAAGTGGGAGTAACAATAGACTAACAATTTGTTTGTTATTTGACTAATAATTTGCAATTGAATTGTGACCAATATGAAAATGCTATA
>JBAJNP010008943.1:0-19154 GCA_036877545.1 Yasuhikotakia modesta
AAATAATTATTTAGCCCCCAACTTATGCTACTGGCTGAACAAGAATGTCAAATGACATTAAATCTATCAATAAATACACTTGAAACTGGAAAAGTGTTTAAATTACACACTTCATCATCAGGACATATTCAGGAAGATGAAATTACTCTTCTCTCATCCCTACCCTCCCTACAACTTCCCTTATCTATCCAGGCCACTTCCAATTTACAGAAGCATTTTGTCAAATTGTGCGGTCTAGTCTGAGAGAGAAGTTTCTCTGTGGGGCTGACAGACGGCTGCACTCCTATCACCATCGAACAGGCCTGAAATTACTTCTGGAAAAAGAGGGTTTAAAACTCCACCCCCTTTTTAAAAAATACACCTGTTGAATTGGGATTTTTTTATGTATAAAGGAAAAGAAAACAAGGAGAAAAGCAGAGACACAGAAAGCAGAGACACAGAAAAGTAGGAAACAGATGTGGCTTTTACTTTAGTTCTGATGATCCGATTTTAAAACAATTCCTGATCTAAATTTTTTAGCAGTAATGTAGGGGTGAAAGATTTTGGGAACACTTGTGATTGGTAAACAGTTTATTTCATCCACCCCAAGTAAATACGGAAGAAAAGCACACAGACCTGCCATTGCTGATCTGTGGCGGCGAGTGCCTGGAGTGTTCCGACGGCTCGGAGCGACGGTCTGGAGAACGGGAACGACTGCTTCTTTTCCTGTCGTGGGAGCGGTTGGAATTATCGGAGGCCACGGAGTGGATATCTGAAATATCTAACAAACAGAACAATAATTCCACATCTCTTCATGTAACAAGCAACTTACACCACATTCCGGGATTCCAGGTGGGATGAAACTAAACCCATAATGTGTGTGCTGCACAGAGACTCTCTCACCGTCTCTGTCGGAAGCGTTGGCTGATGGAATACTGTCATCCAGATCTGGGATATTAAGCAGCGTTGCTCTCTCGTCTCTCTGTACAACCATCTTCAGTTTGCCCTTTGACCTCTCGATCAGTTTCTTAGCATCGATCAGGGACAGGTTCTCCGTCACTGTGCCGTTAATCTAGCAGACAGTCATGCACAGCATCAGCACAGTGCTGATATACAACACAGGCGCTTCTTAAAGGGACAGTGCACCAAAAACATGAAACTAAATAAGAAGTTAAATAGGAAGATTTAGGTGCCTCTCGTTCCTTTGTTTTACCTTAAGCACCACGTCTCCCTCCTGTATGTTTCCGTCTCGGGCCGCCAGGCTCTCTGGGGAAATGTCCTTAACAAAGATGTGGCTGGCCAGGCGAAGCCCGTATTCTGCTTACAGAGTAAAAAGCAGCAACACACACACACGCAATGTTAGCATAAGTTAGCTCTGAATATTTTTCCTGTAAGAACTTCGAATTTTAAGACCGTATCCAGTTTGGAGATTAAGCCACAGCGAGAAGCAAATTTTACACTACAAAAAAACATCAAACCGAGTGTCATTTATAATACATTAAAGACTTTTAAAACTAATCAAGTTTTTTTCTGTTAGTTCTTTTTCCCTAGTGACCCAAACTGGTTCCTCCATCACAAAAAAACATGCAATCCAATGCAAAAAAAATGCTTTTAACAACACTGTTGTATTTGGAATAGCAAAGAAAAATAACTCGATGTGATTGGATGACACTGGTTGAATAGGTCAACGTAGTCATCTTCACCTTCATTTTTGCGGGACTTAATAAGAGTGACCTTGGCTGGGCGTGGGGGGAGGTTGGAGGACACAGAGTGGCGGTCCGAGCGCGGGGACAGACTCCTCTCTCTGGAGCCGCTGCGCTCTCTGTCTCTGTCCCTCCTCCCGCCCAGCCGGTCGCCCCTGCCGCTCCTGCGACCTGTGACTCCGCCCCCGCTGTAGGCGCTGGGTCCGCTCCGCCCACTCCGTGCCTCGTAGATCTCATCTTCGTAGCTGTCATCGTCCTCGTCGTGCTCTGACATGGTCTCCCGCTCACCCTGCCGGCCCATGGGGACCTGAACCTTCCGCTTCCTTCTGATGGTCTGGAAAAAGAGAAATTCATAATATTTCAGAATTCCCACTTTTGAGAAAAACATAATAAAGCATAAAAAAGCACAAGAATTTTACTAAAAATATTTCAAATAAAACCCACATGAAATTCTACAAATCAAAAGAAATGTTATTTCTTATTTTATAGATATTCAACAATTGTTCAAAACTTCAGTCACAAATGGTTCTAACACAAAAAATGTTATTAAATATTTATAAATATTTAAACAAAGTTTTATTAAGTGTTTTATTAAATAATTGTATGGATTGTGTCATTCTAGTTTTACTGGACAACGAGGGAAAAATTATTTCCTACCATATTTACTTCACATTTTGTAAAACACGTTTTTAATTACCACTATTTTAATGTGACGCATTGTAATGTGTTTAATGTGCTGATAGATTTTGGAAGATCTAGACACAATTTTCTCATCTGACTGTCAGATGCATCACATTCTGCAGATGTTTTTGAACGTAAGATGTTTGAATGTTTAAAATACAACACAAACGTCTGCTCAGTCTGTGGATAATTTTCCTGCTATTATTTCTTCACATGTAAACAACCATGTACAACATTATACATTCATATGCAAATTTCACACAACATCACAATTAAAAACAAAAATACATCACGACTTTTTACATGACAACAATAAACAGGGAAAATTGTAAGAATGACTTAAAGGGACACATACTATTTTTGCATTCTTCCCACTTTTCCGAAGTTGCTGCACAGCGTACGCGTGATCTACGTTGTCCATGGAGACAGTGTTGACCATCACCACTCTGTCATTCTCCCTGCCGGCACATTAACAGTAAGCAGAAGTGCCACTCGGACTGATCCCAACGCAACACTGAGCAAAGCTTGCTCAGCAGTGCTGGGCGCTCATGCGTTACGGGTACAAGGCTCTATAGTTGTGAGGAGTGAGGCTGGTCAGCGCTCTCGTTTTAAGAACAATGACAATWAATTCTAATTGTATCGATTCTCYATAATATGTGGAATATATTACAGTTTATATTCCTCTAAACTGCTATATTGAGATATTATAACTGTCAATGTAATTTAAACAGACATCAAATATTTTAATTTTGCCATGAAGCCCCACAAACTGTTTTCTTTAAGACTTCATGAAAATAAACCCTCACATAAAAATACATTTATTCAATATTTTACACATAGTAAACAAACTCTAAGCATTCTGGGAAAATGTAGCATTCTGGGAAATTGAGTTCTTTCATTATAGCCCATAATATTGCATTTAATAAATACACTGAACGATTGTAATACATGCTGTAATAAACGACCTCAACATGCTGTAATAAAAATAGTTACACAATTTATAATGAAAACACAAAGTTAAATAACCTAAATAACCGTAAATCTGCATTCATTTCGCTACCTCAAGCTCAACAATCATCAGTCAGTCTGATGATCAGTCATCGGAATTTAAACCGTGATTCGATTTGGAACCGAACGACGACACTTACTGCAGCAGGCCCTCAGCCGGGCCGCCCTTCAGAACATCAGATATGACGATGGACGTCTCCCCACTCTGAAAATGAGGGTTATCCCTTCCACCTGAGATAGCGATTCCGAACCCAAACCCTGGTGCCTGTGGGACACATAGCTACAGGTTAACAGCCCGACGGTGGCGGTATTCAAATCACAGGAGGTGGAGACGGACGGATGGGATCAACAGATAAGAAGAGATAAACGAGGAGGCGTGATGGTCAGAGTGATACAGGGAAGGGCGGAGAGATAAAAAGACCTTATCACGAAAAGAAAGAAAGAGAAATGATACGACAACTGTCACGAAGAGCAAAACAAGCCAGACCCCAATTCTGACAGAGCGGATTACCACTTTGTTATTGCTGGGGGTCTCGTGTTGCAAGCAGGACTCAAGTCCTGCAACTGTCTTTGTTAAATGAAATAAAAATGCAGTGGCTTTAATGTTAGTTAACTGAATTAGTTACCATAAACTAACAATAAACACTATTTCCGCAGCATTTAGCAAGTAAATGTAAATTAGATTAAATGTAAGGTAATCAGGTAATGTTAACATTATTGTCAACATTTACTATAAATCAAAAGTTGCACTAGTTGACATTAGTTGACATTAGCACAATGGACTAACATGAATGAACATTTGTATTAATCAATAAACATTTGTATTTGCTTTAACACAAACACAAATCAATGAATGCAAATATTTAGCTCACTGTTAGTTTATGTAAACCAATGTTAACAAACAAATGTTAAACTTATGTTAACATACAAAGCCTTATTGTGAACTGCTGCAATGAAGCTACAAAGAAATGACTTAAAATGCATCGTCAAAACTGTAAATCTGCCATCTGAAGTTTAGTCAGAAAGTTGGTGCAATGCATCGTGGGATACGGTATGTCACACATTGTGATCATGTAGCATTTGTTGCAGGTTATGCTATGCATACTACCCATATTATACTTTTAAAACATTACAAATCTTTCCATACTATAACAAGGGCCCATTTTCCTGAATGTTATTCCACTGGGATTTCAGTAAGCGCAAAACACACTTCCACACACTTCCACACACACACAAATCAAAACTGAGGACTGAAATCTCACCCTGTGCAGGGTTACAGTGTGCTGTTCCCATATTACAGTCTCCTCCATCGCTGCGCTCTAGAGGAAGAAAGAAAAATTTAGAGATTAATCAGATTACAAGATTAACACAAAACAACTTTAATTGCTTAAGTTCCCACACCACCTAAAGTTCAGACGCATTCATTTCAATTCAAGAAACCGACACGGACCCGTTCAGAAACATTTCCCAGGCGCGCACCAGCCCAAAATGTGATTTTATAATCTCACGGGGGTGTTAATAACACTCCTACGCATTGTTATGTAACAGAATCGGTAAATCTGCACTGAGGAACAAAGGCACCGCCGGTGTAGTCCCACTGCAGGCTGATGTCTGTTCCACACAGAGTCTCTGAACCTTTGATGGTGTTCCAGCAGGCAGATAAAAAGGCGGGAGATGCCCATGCTGACATACAGCAAAGCCACCTGAGGTTCCCAAGCGTTCATTTATTAATATAATTCTCCATCGCTTCTGCAATGCAGTCGACTCCATTTCTGACTGTCACAGCAAACAATGCAGAATAACGTTTTTTTCCCAACAGTGACTTTAAATATACAAAAACACATAAAAATATAAGCTGCTTATAATTAAATGAACGTAAAACAATTAGATTTTTTTTAATTATGCCAAAAGAATAATAGAAACGAAACATAAAACTCAGTTTTATTGGACAATTTTATTGAACTGGTTTAATTACCTCACACACCAAACATTGGACTCCAGCAACTGACCAATCAAAATTAAGTATTTCTTTAGACTGACATTCAGTGATGAAATTGTAACAGTAACACCAGGACTAAAGAACATTTAAGTTAAAAGTTGTTTACGTTTTGATGATTTGATGTTGTCTGTAACCAGTAACATTTGGTTGTGTGAACTGCAAACATAATAAACAGCTTCAATGCCAACTGCCTCTTCCAGAATATTCCGTGTGTGGGACTGTGTCATCCACTCAATCATGTCCGGAGGAGCTCTAGTGAGGAAATTCATGAAGGATGAGAAATGTCACTCGTGTCAGGACCAGAGGCGGCACCTGGCAGGATATCCATGACTGCTGCAGACTCACACATCTATTAACAGCTATCTTTTCTCACATGCATTTCACAAGATTATTTATTTTACAAAAAGGGAAAAGCTGCCACACGCATCACAAGCGAGCAAACAATCTTAAGTTCTGAAATATATCATCGAAAAAAACATTTAATCTGACTCACAGGATTTATTTTAGCTATAATTCCAAACTTTTAATTTTTAAAAAATTCAACTATTAATATTTTGTCTTTGAGCTTTTGTAAATCTAAAAGCAAGTATATTTTGATATTTAATTGATATAATTGTTTTGTTTTCGACACCAAAAATATCCTTCTGAACATCAAGTGAATGTTTTACATAACGTTTGCGTGACGTTTAGGTAACAGACGGAAACCGTGATGAC
This sequence comes from Yasuhikotakia modesta, assembly GCA_036877545.1. NCBI lineage: Eukaryota > Metazoa > Chordata > Actinopteri > Cypriniformes > Botiidae > Yasuhikotakia > Yasuhikotakia modesta. The sequence continues at coordinate 6,085 of JBAJNP010008943.1, forward strand.
AGGCTGATTGGCCTTCTGTTAGAAACATGAGCGATTGCCTCCTGACCTCCCTGTGACACAGGAGAGATGAACGACACGCTGTTTCATACCTTCATAAGTCTTGAGATCATTTCTCAGCCGGTCTGTCTTGAGCCTTTGACCTCGCGGATGATAGCTCTCCACTTCACAGCTCTCGGCTCCCTTTACGCCGGGCCCGTCTTAAACCTAGCCTTGCGTCTTGTTAGTGCACAGTTGGTTAAATACGCTGTAGGTCTGCTCTAACCTGACGGCCAGAGTTATGGTTATCGCTCTCTTGCCAAGGCTAAGAAATGTCTATAACTCGACTCGACCTGATCCTTTTAATCTCAGCTACAATTTATAAAGCATGACAGCAAATTCGGAGCATCAAGCAGTTTTGGTTCAACTCATTGGCTAATCTGACCGATGGAGTCTTTTGCCGAAAGGGACTTGTTAGCTTAACCTCTGCTATCTTTCTGAGGCGTCTACAAAGAGCACAGCAATGCACTTTGTGGTCTATTATTCACCATCCACAGTCTTTATTAGGAAACGTTAAACAGTGTCTGAAGTGACAACGGGTAGAATCCGCTGTCTACTGCGCTTGAGGAAATCAGTCAGTTCGCCAACCAAACAAGCTCGTTCGGAAAACAATTATAATGTAATGAAACATGACGGATGGATTATGAATTAAAGCCTAAACCTAAATCACAGCCACAGAGATTGAAAGAGGGAGGGGCTTAGCGGGAGAAAACGAGGGCATTGTGGGAAATGTGCTGAGCTAGAGAATTACTGCAAGCTCACCCATTCACCTGCGGCCTGCATGGCAATGAGGAGTTGCTTGTATCGATCCAGCGCCATTTACATATCCGGCATCTCAGAGGCTTGTAGCGATGGCTAATCCTTACTGTATCTCCTGGCACCTTTATTTTTCTCATAACAGCATAACATTTCTAGTTTCATTTTGAGTTCATAAACCAATGGGGGAAAAAAAACATTTTTTTTATGTTATGATCACATTTGACCTTTTTTTGGAACAAAGTTCCTTCAAAGCCTCAATGTCACTCCCATTAAATGTAACACTCATTCATACCAACAGTTGCAGCCAACATTAAACCAAAAAAATTGCAAAGGAGGGTAAATTCATAATAATTCATGCTCAGTCAGATCTAAGTTACAGTCTGCAGCTAACAAGCTCATTACATGGAAACTCCACCTGCCTTCTGTGAGAAATTATTCTCTCTATTTCAGAATGCAAGAAAGTCAGGAAAAGCGCGTCCAAACAAAGACAACTGAATTCTGGTGTTCTGTAACTAATGCCAGATTCCCTGAATGAGCACATATTTGTCCGATTTTGTCCGAGCAATGACAGAATGTACCACTAAAGGAAATCTAAAGGAAAAAAAACACGGTGGCACGGAGAGATGATAACCCAGTCAGTTAAAGCCTCAAACGCGATAGCAAAACCACAAAAGACTGTCCTTGAAAGACGATTCAAATGAACTGTTTATTTGTCTTGTGTTTTTCGCTCTCTCACACGTATATGCTTTTGGCCTTGTCCCATTAACCACAATCGTATTCATCCCTACCTCATTTCCTGCTGTCGCTCGGGCAGCGTGCCAGCTAAAAACAAGAGTTAGGGTACGGAAAGAATCTACACAGCAATTTGTTGTCTTAACAGGTTTGTAGTTTGTTGTTGACAGGTTTAAAAATGAATAAGTGATAAACAAACACATACTGTAAGGACACACACACAAACAATTAGACTCTCACACACACACACACACACACACATGCACCTAGACTCACACACGCACACAATCTGCTGCCTGCTAGAGTTTACAAGCACAAAACCCTCAATACTGTACAATACTGTACTTTCGGAAAACCAGGATGCTTAAATATTCATAAACAAAAGTGGGCAAAACTCTGGGCACCCAAAACCGGATAAAGTTTTCTCTTTAAACAGCAGTGAGGGGCTGGAAGGATTTATGCTGTTTTTAAAGCTGATCGCCACCGTAAAAAACGCTGATGCTACACACTCTGCGCCATTTTGTCAGAAGTGATGAGAGGTTTTCATGGTCCGGTCGAAGAGTTGACAAAGGGGCTACTTGATTCCTGTTGACACTAAATCTTAGCGCACAGTTTTCTTTAAGTGTAGATGCACTTTCAGCCCTCTTTAGCGATCGTAGCCTTTTACGCGATACAAAGACAGAACACGACTGGGTCGCTAATGGGTTACTTGACCCACTGTCAGGCTAGACAATTCGAATCAATTAAAACCTTCATGTATTTCTATCAGTTGTAGCTATTTAACTGAAAGCAAAACACAAAGTCAACAAAGTTGTAATGCGTTTTCTCAAGCCCCATGACTAAGCATGATGACATCAACTGGCAAAGACGGCCCCTTTCATTTGTGCTAACAGCAGAATAAAGGCAAAACATTGGTTTTTGATGAGGCAGCATTTTGAGGCTGTGTTTGTATATATAAAGATTTGTAGCACTGTAGCTACTCGCACTAATTGGTCTTGAGAGCAGAAAAGATGGAGAGAGACTGAGAAAGAGAGACTGAGAGAGTGAGAGAATGTTCTCTTTCATTTTCTAATTGACTAGTTTGTCTCACACCAATTTAAATCAATGTTCTCCCAGTGACTTCGAGGCATGTTAAGGGACAATCTGACTACTGCTATAATCTAACAATGAGACGAGACGTGATGTTAACTTCACGCAATGTGAAATAAACTAGATTTTTACATTTCATTAAATAAATGTGGGTGGTAAATGGTTATAATCAAAAAGCAAAAAGATAGAGAGATAGATAGAGACAGACAGACAGCCATAGATAGATAGATGGATAGACATACAGATTAGATAGATAGATACTGGTACAATGTCACATATCAAATTAAAACAATGTTTTTAAAGATTAACTGAAGAGTTTAAGAGTTTCTCATCATCATAAAATGACCAGAAAGCGTACAATGAAAACTACTTTAACTCCATGTATAATCACAAATGCAACATCCCATAATTCTTGATGCCCACAAGCTGCAAACAAGCGTCCAATGTTATAAATTTCACAAAGATTCCTGAGTGACTGGAATCACTGTAATAAAAACTATTTAATAATTACATTTGCATCTCCTAATACATCTACCTGCTTGCCACCGCCAGCTATTGGGCTAAAAAATTGAAGACAGGAACTAAGATTGTCTTCTGCAATGTGTGGCGGTTGTCCAAGTCAAACATGGCTGATTAAACCCAATCTGTGGGAGGACAGGTTTACGAGTGCAGTGGTGCAGTGGTAAAACATCCAGGCTTGCAACTAACCCATAATACAACCACATTATCAATAGCATCTATGGTATCCTGTGCATGTATTAGTAAGGCAAATATTGCCTTCCCACAAGGCTTGTCTGCTTTATGCATCTATGCTTTGGTTAATCAAGGCTTCATATGGTAGGACAAACCCTGACAAGACTGGCAGCCAATGCTGGGTACTGTCAGAGGTCTGGGCAGAACTGCAGCCACTCACAGATGGATCAGACAGCTGAACACAGTCTTAACGAGAGACCTGGGCCAAGCCGTTCTGACAGGAAGCTACCCGGGTCATTTCCATTTAATGACACAAAGTTGGTGGAAGCATAAATTCTGACAGAGCAGTATAAAGTCAATTATGATATGAAGATGCGCAGATGGTGTAGCTATCAGGTGGGCTTTCTGTGATATGCAACTGGACCGGTGCAAACTGACACAAGGGATGCTGGGTATACACTACCAGTCAAGATAATTGGCTTGCGAGTAGCATGCAAACAATTCGTGCATTTCTTGCGAGAACTCACACTTGGCATCTAATGGCAAGGCTCTGGGGATCTGAGGCCTAAAAAAATCCCATTAAATAAAAATAGCCGCATCATGATAAAAATAGCCGCATCATTAGGTTAAAAAATGTCACAGAGTTGCACAAGTGATTCTCTGCTTAGCGCCAAGTTGTGTCTTTGTAACGCGTGACTGAGGCATTGCGAACAGTGCGTGTTAAACTGCTAACAGTCATTACTATGCTAGTGTGAACCGAGAGACAGGCATACGCCGTCTTCTGCAAATCTGGATACAGCACATTATCCCGTACCACGCGAGAGCAAAAGAGAAAGAAACAGATCGAGCAAGAGGGAGCTGCTAAAAATAGCTCTCCCGTTGTCGCCGCCGGGTTCAGAAACTGAGAACTAGCAAGGAGGACGTTCGAGGGAAACATGGCATTGTTGTGCCGTTAAGAGACATGCAGCTAGGAGAGACAGCATTATAAGACATTTCTCAGAAACTGCAGGCAGGTCTCAGATGGTACAAAGCTACACCAAAAATGAACACAGCTGTACCTGTTTTGCTTTCCACACCATAACCAAATTATACACTATGTTCGCTTCTGAAGAAACGTTTTTTTTCATTCTCCTCAGCAGTTCTACCAATGCAAGAAAAAACGTTATGACAAGCAAAATATTCTTATAAATCAACAAATGTGGTGTATATCTAAATTAATATTTAATTTAAAAAAATCATTTAGTGACTTGATTACATTGAGAATATTCATTTTTCTCTTTCATAACAGAAACAAAATGGTTTCGGAGGAAGAAAGATATTAGCCTACATTTTGAAGGACTGCAAAAAAAAAATCTTTATGAATATGCAAAATAAGCCCAGGAATATTTATTAGTAAATTAAACTCTCTGATTTTATGCAGAATAGCCTCTGGCAACGTCTTTTAAGGCAACATTAAAGCAAATTGCGTGTGGCGCATCAGGTAATCATCAGACGGCTGGATAAGTGTTAGCAAAGCCAGACTGATCAACAGACTGCAGAATACATTGGACAGCGCAAACAAACGCTTCCAGAGAACACTGTGTTTGCTGAGGAGATGCCAAAAGAGAGTCAGAAAGCATCTTAATCTCTCAGATAAACACACACACCACTTTTGAATCTGGCATCTACTGCAACACGTAGCAGATGATGACTGATGACTTCAGAGATGGAGAAAGATGTGTCTGAAAGTGCTGACGGTGGATATTCAGGAACATCAAATCTAGCTATTGAAACGATAGCGCAGGAAAGCTCGCAGCAAGGCATGGGGAGCCGGTGTCAGGGGTCCCCTGAGAACGACATCCTCCGCACACGCAGCACAGCGACGTCATCGGCGCTGCAGATTTACGGATCTGAAGCACCCCCGATCATTGCAGTTAAACGCACACCGACCGAATCACCTCGCATGCAGCGTCACTCGCAACTGTTGCGACACCAACAAATACAACAAATGCTTAAGTATACAACAATGGCAGACATCTGTAATTTGTTGAATTCTGCATTTATGACACAGAAGCAAAGTCTGATTCAACTTGCATGCAAGTAAACAGACAACAATAACAATCCTCAGACAGAACTGTTACTTACATCCGCTCCTTAGATTAACTCGGTGGTATATCCGCAACTCGCATCAGTCCCACGCATGATACAAACTTGGGGTCCGTCAGACCCCGGTACACGCCGGCAGCACTCCGATCCTCATATGGAACTTGGCTGATCACGAACAGATCCGATTGGCAAGGCGGGGGAGGGCAGGGGGTAGCGCAGAGAGAGGGGGGAAGGGAGAGAGAGGTAGAAAACAAAAAAGAAAGAGTCTAAACCGTGCTCCGGAGGATAAAGCTGAAGAGCAGCAAGAGTTAGCGTTAGCAAACTAGCCAACCATTGACCTGAAGGCAAGTAGCTCAGAGGCACATAAAAAGTACTCCACTTCCTGATTTAGTATCCCAACACCGGGAAAGTTGCAGTTTTTCCATTGTAATCATCTCAGAGTTGTGTCCCACCAAACACACGGTGTTAAGGGTAAATCCCTGTGACTTGGCAACGTTCCGCAAGCGAGAGTGTGTGTGAGTGTGTGGCGATCTGCAGCAGAGCTTTATTGTAGAACTGCTCTGCTCAGTAGGAGCACAGATCCATCCGCAGTATAAAGTGCTGTATCGGCCTTAACCCTTTCAGCACCACGTGGGAGAAGAGACTACGAAACGCCTTCAGCGTTCCAGCCCTGCAGGCAACCCTCGATGTGAAAACACTGTGACACAAAAATGCTATTTATCTAATCTAACATTTATTATACAGAATTACAAAACCTGCTTTCTTAATTTCCTAACTTTGATTTCTCAAGCACTAAAACTTTTTGATTATACACACAGAGGTGATTTTTAAAAACAGCAATAACCTAATAATGGTGTTCCTCAGCGTACTTAAAACCTGATGTTTCCAAACTCTAAAAACGATAGCTGTCGGAAGTATGCATCGCAAAATTGACACGCTGTCATGACGGAATGCTGCGACCCGGAATGGTGACAGATTCCACATGCATTTACTTTCCATGCTTGTCCAACACAGAACAGACACCGGAGAAATAAGTGGGCCCACCAAACTCAGCCACTTTTTTGCTTTTAAATACAATCTGCGGGTTGAATAAACAGGCCTTACTGCTGAGGCGGTGCTATTTCAATCCCATCCAGTTAGTTTTGTGTTCACAGTATACAGGTTGTGTCAGCATTTAACTACTTGTCTACACACCAGCATGGGCTAAAGGTATTTGTTAGAAGATCTGTGTTCACACAGGCTTGCCAAATAGGAATTCAATGCACATACTTTGTCATGGTTCGCTTGTGTGAGGGCAGAGTTCATGGTACCAGCAATGCTAAAACACAGACACATTTTTAACTTCATAATAATAAAACCTGAAGACTTTAGTGTACAAGGGGATTCCCCCATTTTGGGGGCAGAACTTGTGAAGTCATTGTAGAAAACCTTAAAAAACTATCCCTGCGTATTTAGGAGAAGTTACTTCACTCAGTTTGTTACAATACACATTTTAAAGCAGTTTAACAATGAACGGTGTCTTACGAAGTCTGCAGTAAACCACAGGCCTATGTCATACTATAAATGATTATAATAAAAACATACTAATGTAATATACAATACACATAACTGTAGAAATATGCCATTCATAACTTCTTGCATTTTGTTAAACTGTGTCAATGGCCATGTTAGTGCAAGTGTCAACAGATTAAGCGCTGATAGAAAAAGCTGTTTATCTACTGAGGTACATCATACATGCCGTGTATTAAAGACAGACCGTATGTATAAAACACGACCATATCATCACTCCACTGTCGTGAGCTTTATTGATTTCAAACTCGACTGATTAGTTTAAAACTGTCCTCAGTTTTATGTAGCGACCTGCAATCAGAAATAAGACAGAGCCGTTATTCACTCAGTGATTATAAAGTTACAGCCACATTTATTAATTGCATAGTTTAATTAAATGTCAAAACGAAAACTGTGTTTTGTGACACAAGGTAAACCGAGGTCCACCTCAACAATGGTCCAGGACTGGGATGCGTTTGTTCAGTTGTTTCAAATATTGTTACAACCCCTACACCGTTTGGCAGCATTCTAACATCCATGTCAACATTATAGCAACCAATGAAGATAAACTAGAGAAATGACTACACTACCAGAACACACTGTTCCAAGACGGCTTTTAAATAACAGTGCAGATAGTCAGTCCTAAAAATCAGACTTGCAAATCATAAGTGCCTGCAGTGTGAATAGTTTTCCTGGTCGCAACAAATTACCTCTATGGAGCAATTACGTACTGCTTATTCTCACAGCGATCCAACATCAGCGGTCCAGATAGCCAATGATCTACTATAAAACGTGGATATGACCTAAATCTATTTAAATTGCTAATTGCGGTAATCTGAAAGGCAGATAGCCGCGTTTTGGCGCCAAGCCCAAAGTTTTAGCACTTAGGCTACAGTGTCCCATCGGTGTTGGTTCCCGGTTACTGTTTAACTAAAGCATAAACGTCACAGAAGAATCGACATGGTAAATAAGGCATAAAATTGCATCCCTTTTAAAGCACATTCAGTGCGTTCGCCAAAATGAAAGTAGCTGAATGCATTAAACAAGTAGGTTAAACAGCAATATCTGGATGTTTTTAAAATGTGTATATTGTTCTGGGTCAATTCTAAGTGTAACAAAACTAAGCTACACAAAATGTTCTGAAAGAATGTATCATTCTTTGATACATTGACAAAATGCTAACAGTATACATACGTTTGAACTAATATTAGCCATTGTGCAGCGTTGTTGGTTATACTAAATTTAAGGTAACGTCAAAGATAAAACGATCTACTACCCAAAACTCTGTCAGGCAATACCGACATCTGCAACCTCTGAAGGACTTCTTTGGGGCAAGAAACACAGAAAACGTGACACCATCTAAGCTGTATCGAAAAGCTATTAATAGCTCAAGGCTGCTGACGCTACAGTATTATAAAGCGCCCATAGGTAATGATTTAAGCTCAGGTTTCACCCGGAACAAGGAGGTGGTATAGATGCCGTAATTCATTTCCATTTAATGACCTCTGCCAGTAACGCTAGCTTGAAGAAAACATGAGCGCATGTGGATTTTAACATTGTACATGAGGGACGTACAAAATGAATTCACGCAATTACTTACAAGGTCATTAAATTAATAATAGATGAAAATCAATGTGTGTGAAGGATTACAAACCGATGCTAATATAGTATCTTTGCTTCTCAAGAACATCTAACATTGTTGTTAAACCGAACATCAAGATTCTTCAGTGAAACAATTCAAGGCTAATGTGCTCAAACATCTCACGTAGGGGAAGTTATCTGAGGCAGTTATTTTAGGTTCTCAGCTGGTATCAGAATGGGAGGCAGGGAGTCTCTGAGGACGACCAGACCACCAGCAACGTCACACTTGTGCCTGAAGGATCGCGGCAGGGGTCATTCACATCCTGTCATTCCGCTGTGATGCTGCTAACTTTAGATGCGTCTCTTAATGGAAGCACATGCCTTAGCTCACGGAGACAACAAGCAGAGATTTACAAAATCACTAGGACAAACAGTTACAGTGACAACGCAATGAAATTCAACAGCGTTCTGCGTTAAACAATAATGCATGCCAATCTTACAGTCTAATTTAACTTGTATAACTTTATTTCGAAGTACTAACAAGGTTTCAATAGCAGGGTTGAAAAATACTTATTACTTATATTTTACTATATACTTATAGTATACTTATTTTTTCAATACATTACCAATATTCCATGTAACTTAATCATTTAAAAAGGCCTTTAGAAAAACCATCTTTCATACTGTATATTACAATGTTCTGATGCTTAAATTGTAATTGTACTGTACTTCTGTACTTACTGTTTTTGATGACAAACTGCATTGACTGTATATTATTGGCCATTGCATTGGTTTTCACCAACCATGTGATCGCTATACTTCAATTACACCAGTGCATTCCTAAAGGAGACCCTTACAACTTATTGACAACTTAAAACAGCAGATATGGTTGTATGCATCACCTATCAGAAGCTTGGATTTAAAGAGTCATCTTCACTAGTACCCAACAGCCTTCACTCACGCCAAAGTGCATGCTGGGAGATATCAGCAACGTCCACACAACCCAGAACGGACCGGGAACAGGCATTGATAACAGCTATCCTGGACAAAGACTCTCACCAACAAACGCCTTCTCTCTCTCTGTGGACAAAAGCAGAAGTCCTGGCTCCAGTCAGATAGAGATATCAGTTCTCACATTTCAACCAATCAATTCAGAGGATTAACAAAGACACTTGAGTGATCATTGCTGTGCTCTGCACAGATAGAGGGACTTTAACCCAATGCATTATGGGTACAAAAACACGCAATTACACACACGTCACAGGCCAGCGTCTATTGGAGCGTTATAGCCGAACGGCTATTTTAATGAATCCCAATGAGTAAGAAATGCCCTCATTTAAAACACTCGTGCTTCTGTGGTATAAATAGGCGCATGTCTCGGGGCGTGCATCTAAAATTTACGCGGACCAAATTAAAGTAGTCAAATGAAAACGAGTCTCTTCAGGCATGCATAAACATGCCATGTCTGTATTAAAGCAGTGACCAAGAGGCTGCCAGAGACTAACAAGTGTCCTTATGCTTTCTGTGAACTGGGATTAATGGTACAACAATATCATTGTCATTTCTGTACCTCACAAATTTTGACACCGAATCAGCACCAAAGCAATTAATTTAGTAATGTTTCAGTTTCTATTTAATTATTTTCGCACTTTAAGATTCAAGATTCAAAACTTCATTTAAATCCGTGTTACATTGTTCTATTTACTTGTTCGAAGGGCAATTGTGGCCTAATGGTTAGAGAGTCGTGGGTTCGATTTTCTAAGCTGGCAGGAAACCATTTAGGTGCCCTTAAGCAAGGTACTTTAACCCCAATTGCTCCCTTGGTGCTGCAGTGAATGGCAGCCCACTGTTCTGTGTGTGTGTACTTTATACTTAATTCCACTTTATACTTAATTCCAAAACATATACAGTGTCAATAGTTTCTGTAGATAAACTACTACAAATAAATGCTCCAAATTCTCAATCACCAAGATACAGTCTGAACGTTTCCTCAGTGAAACTGGTCCCACAAACAAACCAGCTGACCTTGATCTGTCCCACTACATCCACACAACTTGTTTTCCCAAAACCAGTCTGATAGCTTACACAAATAAAAACAGGATCAGGTATGTAGGATCAGGTATGGGGCGTGTCCTTGTACTTTCACAGTGTGTGTTTCATTGTTTAGGTTTGAACATCTGGCTCTCGCCCAGGTGACACCGCGGTAATACTACACCGGACAACAGGAAACGAATGGCCCCCATAAAGCGTGGCGTCGCGACTGACGTTTGACCTCTTCATCCTGCCGCCGAGCTGGGGAAGGTGTTGTAGCTGTAATCACAGGCAAAACTTAACTGAAACACTCTTGTTAATGTGTAACGTTGTGTTTGTGTGAAATGATGCACATAAACTGGTTCCTCATTACTGAAGTTGAAACAACAGTTGTAGAGAGAACAAGTGGCCATCATTTTGGATCATTGTTCAATGTTCTATCATTGTTTACAAGAAAACACAGGGGTCTTGACTAGGGGTCTTAACAGTTTAACTATTAATTTTGACCTACTTTTAATATAAAAGAAATAGCATGATGCTAATATGAAATAGCATCTTAACACACATGGCTTGGAACACTGAAGAACAACTGAAAAACGTTGCAACAGCCAATCAGACACAAGTACAATAAACATCAGATTTGCCAGATTTCATTTATGTAGGCATTTATTAATTATAAAGACCAAAATTTGCTGTAGACCCTAACAACACAATAAATGCACCCGTTTAATTATTCATAAGCCATTGATTATTAATGATCGCATCTGCAAGCTTGAGGTCATTGTTGGGTGGTTAATTTAATCAATAATTGGCCAATAAAATGGTGACTGATCCATTGGAGCAAATTCACCTTCACTGGCTTGTAAGTTTTAAACGATAAAACAGACGAATCCAGGCTATAAATAGCAGCAGTCATAAAGGACACGCCAAGCCAGTGGAGACAGTGACGGCCAGGGAGCTCAAGGCCACAAGATCCGCCGTCCAAACAAATGACACAAAACCCAGTCAGACAACTAACAGAACCGACTGAGACTGCAGTTTCAGATACGAGAATGAAACAGAATCGAATGAAACGGACGCCGCCGCTGTGAAATTCTCTTCAGCTTTAACATCAAACGCAATGACTGACTGATGTCGGACGGTTTGGTTCATCAGATACTGTGCAAGCTATTCATGTCAAGCGTTCAAAATTTGCAATTAAAATTTCAGTTTAACAATATTAGTTTGAGCATGTCTGTTCTGACGGCGCTATATTTAAATACGATGTCTCAGCGCATCTATTTTGGGCTGAAGTAAAAATGCAATGATATTGCGCTCGAGGGATCTTAGCATGTTTTCATTTTCTGCCCTTTTAAATATGGGCAGGACTATCATGAGGACAAGCCAATCACAATCGCTGAAAGCTTTCATGGTGTAAACAATGCTTTTAATAACTACTTTAAACCTGACACGTCACCAAAATGCAACATTTTTAACAAGATGTAGAGTTCAGAGTACAAAGTGTATTTCAAGTGTTTTTATATTAGTCACCAGTCTGGCCTGCTTACTATTCATTTAGTATTATTTTCAAGTCACTATGCTAAAATTAAACGGGTTGCCAGTAACGTCCCACTTCAGTTCTGCACCCACTAAACCGCAGTCACTCACATGCACCACATTACGGCCCTCCATGCAAATGTACTGGGTCAGTGTCCTACCCACAAACCCCCTAACACGCACAGACCAAATAATCCCTTGATCCGCAAGAGAGAATACACATCCAACTTTCACAGAAAAGCAGGTCACCTGACATTGGAGAGTGAGACCCTGAGAGAAAATGAAAGAGAGATAGAGAGAGAGAGAGAGAGAGAGAGAGAGAGATATTAAAGTCTATATTTTGACCTTGATCTCTGTCCAGTATATAATGCTTCATTCTACTGAACAACCGAGAATACATTAATGAACTGACTGTGAAACATCACAAACGTACCAGAAAAAACGCTTTGCTACAAACATTTGCGTAATTAAAATAAAGCTACTGCAATATAAGAAGAAAATACTTAGGCAAACACCAGTGATAGACTGATTTATCAGACGGGTGGATTAATCTGGTCAACCTACTCAATATCAGGCAATATTTCACCAGCACGTCTGGTTACTAGCCTGGGTGGTTATTGGTAAACCACTGGTTAACCACTAGCAAACGGCTACATTTGCATAAAACACTATACACTGGCTGTATGAAAACCGTATTTAAACACTTTGGAAAGTTCAGCCTATAGTCATTTTTCCTCTTCATATTCCGAGCCAAGTCCTGGATTTGCCCGGCACTGCTCCCACATTCCTTCACAAGATTAAACAGAAAGGGGGGAGGAGGAGGCAAAATCACCATGGCAACTCCCAAACTCACACTGTGACTAAAGGACGAAAACACTAACTAAGAGTCCAAATCCTAGTAAAGTACTTTACAGTAAGCATTTATTCCTAGTTTGCATGCTGGAGAGTTCAGGAAGCTTCTGAAATGGAGCAAATTAAAA
>JBAJNP010008944.1:0-19150 GCA_036877545.1 Yasuhikotakia modesta
ACTGCGGATAAAGTATCAGCTCAGTACATCTCTGTTATGATCAATGGCTGAATATAAAGTATCACTGCGGATAAAGTATCAGCTCAGTACATCTCTGTTATGATCAATGGCGACACCGACATGTCTGTCAGGAGTGTGTGATAGTGTATGTCCGCATCCTGGTTGATGGACAGCCACAAACATCCTTGTAGGACGTTGCTGATGGTGTCTTTATTATTATCGTTATGATGATGATGATTATAGAGCATATTTAGTATTATATAGCAATATACAATTAATATCATAATTTTTCAGTATCTCATTGAATGTGTATTGTGGTTTTTCTATTGTAATTGGTAGAGCTGCGTCGTTTCAGGATAAATTAAGAATCACGTTTTTATATAATGATTCTGCCACAATTCTGAACAACTAAACAAAATAACTTGCAATTTAACTTTACTAAAGGTTCTGACAAAATGTAAATGTCAGTCTTTTTAAAATGTTTCATTCATCTGAACGAATTATTTAAAACAAAATCTGTTGCAATAACAAGTGACTGTTGTTGTTTATTGGTGATGTTTAAATAAAAGAAATCTCTTAATATATACTTATAATTTTTGGTGGGTGCTTCTAAATTTTGGCTGGTGCTCCCAACTTTTTGAATTGCTTAACTTTTTTTTTTTATCAATCAAAACATATGATTAAATATATTAAATATTAGGTTTAGAACTGAGTGTAGCTATGTGGATGACAGCTGCCATGCACCAGCAAAGGCTGTAGCCTTTACCCTGACATTGTCTGACATGTCACACATTTGCTTTGAATTGAAGATGAAAGAATGTGAATGAATCATATGAGCAGAATCTGTGGTAAAGGAGGTCACTTATGTCTGAGTGAGTGAGAGATTTTGCAAGTGTTCTGCCTCGCACATGCAGCAATACACCACCACCGCTGAGAGAGAAAATGTGTAGGAATTTAAATTCCTTTAAGAACAATAGAGACAGCTTTGCTGTACTCTCTAAACCTTCTGCTGACTTTCACAGTTTTAGCAGTCTTGCAGAAGTTTTCAGTCTGAAACTGAAAGGCTTGTGAGCCATTTGTGTGGGTATGTTTCAGTTTTGAAATGTGTAATATGTGGGTCCGTTCCCTTAGCTTTTGCATTCACTGACCTTTTATTACTTTTGTAACTGCACACTTAGTAATACATTTGGCTCTTAGAAATAACAACACTACCAACAACTTGCTAAACAGCTTTATCGCCAATATGGAAAATCACATGGCCAGGTTTGCTTTATTCCAAAACGTTTTCCTAAGAAGTCAGCTTTCCCATATGCATTTTCATTCTACTGTTTAATCTGCTGATGATTGCAATGGCTTATGATTATTTTAAAGTGTGCTGACCATCATATTATAATGTAAAGATATTACTGGGTGTTTACATTAAAGGCTTAGAAGACAAACAACTTCAAAAAATGTTTTTGCTACCAGCAACGTTATGAGACATTGTAAGTAAACCTTGAAAAATAGTAATAATTTAATTTATCCATGTCATTGTACCCCTTTTCTGCAAATTAAAAATAGTAAATTAAAAAAATTTACAAAAATTGCAATTGCAACAATTTGTAGTTCTGCAAATAGTCATCATATCCTGATCATTTGTTAAATGTATAGTTCACCTAAACATGAAAATAATATTATACTTTCTTACCCTCATGCCACAATGTGTCATGGTGTATGCCTGTAATGCCAGGCCAACAGAGGGAGCTCTTTCCCCATAACTGTTTGCTTTCGCTGCCTCTGCTTCCACTGCACCAACTTCCTTTTTGCTGGTCATAAAATTGAGGCCCAGCAAACAGGAAGTTGCGAAGTATTGCTTACCCTTTCCAAAGCCTTGTCTTGTTTTCCTGATTTGCTTGTTTTGGTGTTCTTGGATTTTGACTCTGGACTGCTTTCTGGTTTCTGAATGTTTGCTGCCTGCCCTAACCCTTGTCTTGTTATTGGATTTATGAGTTTTGGTTTTGCCTCTTTCATCCCTGTTTGCCTGTATGACCCGGCCTGTTTTGACCATGGCTTTAAATAAAAACCAGCAAATGGATCCTACCGTCTCCATATCATACCATGTTACAATCCCTCAAAATATTAGTTTTATTTTACAAATGTTCCATGTTTGGCTCCAGAACTTATTTGTTAACACATTGAAGTAAAATGTATTACTTTTATGATAGAGGGATGTGTTTTGCCGGGAAAGGAAGTTCACCAGGACGAAACAGGTGACTGTGGAGACCACCAGGGCAGAGCAGGCGACAGGAGAGACCACCAGGGGCGGAGCCGGCGACTGGAGAGACCACCAGGGGCGGAGCCAGTGACTGGAGAGACCATCAGGGGTGAAACAGGTGACTGGAGAGACCTGAGAGCCTAGAGAGGCTAAAGAACCTTGCGGGGCTAGAGAATCTTGTGAGGCTAGAGAACCTTGCAAGGCTAAAGAGGCTAGAGAGCCTTGAGAGGCTACAGAGCCTTGAGAGGCTTGAGAGGCTAGAGAACCTTGAGAGCCTAGAGAACCTTGAAAGGCTAGAGAGCCCGGAGAGGCTAGAAAGCCTTGAGAGGTTTGAGAGGCTCGAGAGACTTGAAAAGTTAGAGGGCCTAGAGAGGCGTGAAGGCCTAGTGAGGGCCTAGAGAGGTGTGAGGGCCTAGAGAGACCTGGGAGACTTGAGAGGCTAAAGTGACTAGACAGACTAGAGTGACTAGAGAGAACCTTGAGAGGAGTTGAGAGGCCTTGAGAGCCTGCCAGGGCGAAGCAGGTGACTTGAGAGACTTAAGAGCCCGCCAGGATGGCACAGGAGACTTGACAGCCCACCAGGGCTAATACCTCAGGCTTACTCTTACTGGACCAAATTTGGAGTCCTTAACTCAAACCCTGTAGCACCACCAACAGTTCAAATTTACTCAAGTTTATGTTCATAACTTTGGACTCATAAAAATACTGAAAACGAAAATATAACTATGCATGTTATTGTTTGATTTGATTTACCATACCACAAAAATGTTTTACACTATAACTTTAAATACTTTACTCTTTTGAAATGTATTTGTATATTTGTATCCTTTTTTGTTATACAAATATCCATGCTGTGTCCAAAGGTTCATCATAATTCCTTCGTGGTACTCTAGGTTGAGATAGTAGTTCTACTAAAAAGTTAAACCAGCTGTCTGTCTGCCTACCTGACTGCAGAATTCTCAGGTTGCAGTAGATTATCTAATACTTTTTGTAGGTTAAGTTAACAGGCAAATTGTTTTTTGACTACAAGCCTCTTGTAGCATGGAGATAAGATTGTGTTTTCATACATGCACATACACACGTTAAATGTCAGATATTAGCTGTTTCTAGAAGCTACTGGGGCTGAAATATTTGCAGTATGTGTAAATGTGTGGGCAGTGCATCTGACTGTGTGAGTCAGAAGCAGAGCTCAGCACGGCTCTCACATGTGTGTGGGCAGCTTCCAGATGGCTCCTCCTGCAACTTACAAATGTCACTCTGAAAAACAAGCTGAAAGAGAGCAAAAATCAAGTCATTGGATGTGTACACACGCACAATGTTGAAATTGAAAAATACATTCAGCACAGCGGAATTCTACACATTACTCCTGATGTATATGAATAACAGGACAGATTACATATTTCTTAAAGACAGCAGTGAGAGTAAACAGTGGACAGTAAATGTCAAGAATTTGTTTTTTTTATTTTACAGTCCACTTTATTTTACAGTACAGTTGTGTTTGTACTTACTGTAGTCATTACAATTCCTGTGGAATGTCCAGCCCTAAACTCAATCTTGACCATAACCTTTTAAACCTTTTTAACCAGCCAATAAAAGGCTGAAAGCAAATATGTTATTAACAAGCAAACAATGTCTCAACATTGCTGACCTTTAAACACAATTCTAACAACATGTGAAAAATGTTATGTTTCTACATTGATAAGGTGGTCACAATACTGCCATATTTTAATCTTTATACCAATGTTCACTGCCAGCAATTTCTGTGCTTATTTTGTCTAGAAAACCAGAAAATGTCTTAGCTTACATATGTAACCCTGGTTCCCTGAACGGGTGTACCACGGGTTGTGATCGGGTGTTCTGGTTTATGGTTTGCTATTGCTGCATGGTCTGAGCTAGAGCTCTGTTGAAAAGTTTACTAAACTTTGATAAATTGCAGTTTTTAATCTCATTTACTTATGCTAGTTTCCATATTGCTCCGATAAGTTTACTAATGCTAAACATCTTGAGCGTGAAACCTCATTGGAAACATCCCTTGTGGATGCACATAGGACCATGGTAAGTCCACGGCGTGATCTTAGCTCTGTAGTCACTCCTATGCCGTCTACCCTCTTGTTCACATGACTAGACCTTGTGAACTTCACCATGGCAACCAAACATCACCCGTGGAAGACGCAATCCAGGACTCAGGCAAACACCACCCCACTAATGCCACCAGTCCCTGTGATCGCAGCCACTCCTGAGAGAGTAGTCGGTGCAGTGACCATCAGAGACTCCATCGTCTGATACGTTCAAGCTACCTGTGATAAAGGTAAGGTGTGCACATACTGTTTTCCCGACGTAGTCATTCCCGACGTAGGCAGAAGATAGGCAGAAGATAGGCAGAGGCAGAGGCCAACTACAGAGGCAGTGATGAAAAGGTTCAGTGGACTTTTTGCATTAAATAATTGGTTAAACTTGTGGTGAAATGAAGATAAACTGCTCTTTATAAACAATTGGGATCTTTTCAGCGAGTGACCGAGGCTCTACCATCCGGATGGCCTGCACCCCAGCGTAGTTGGAGCTTCTTTAATGTCGAACAACATCATCAGGACCATTTGTGCAAACTGACCTGTAAAATGCAAAATTGTCAAATAAATATATATGTACGGTTAAACAAATAGAGAAAAGAGTCCTTGTTTGCGTGATGGCTATCACCTGTGATTGGCGTGGCCCAGGTTCGGGGTTTATGGGAAATGTAGTTTAGTATGCATGAGAAATTCCCTCTGGTGGCAGTTAGGGGGAACCAGAGAGACTGGATATGTGACATTAGGTTTGTGCTGCTCTTTGACTGTCATAAAAAGAATCTATGGAAAGAGTATTCAAATGTATTAAGTGCAGAATGTTTAAGCTAGTCATTAAGTGTGTCCACAACTATCAGGACATTGAGATCTATCATCGCTCTCTCTGCTTAATCTATCAATTCTGTTGCTATAGCACTTCCAATACGCACTGCTGCAAAGCAGCTTTACAGACATTGTAGTAAAAGAAAATGACACAACAACATTAAAGAACACCTATTATGCATACATTTAACAAGTCAGAATCACCTGTCATCATGTGTTAAAAAGCTCACACCTCTCTCTGTGGTCTATGAAAGTATAGTGAGTTTAGACTTCCAGCTAAAACAGTTTATAATCAAGAGACTGACAGGTATCATAGTAGGTATCATATGAGGCAGGATGTGCTATTCCAGCTTACACTGAAATGGCACATAGAAAAATAAAATGTTATGAGACAGGTGTATTTTCAATAATACCAAAAACATGCAATACACACACACAAAAAAAAACATACAACAAAATACACACAGTACAAATATCTGAACATATCATGAACAAGGTGTTCAAGTGGTGAGGCCAGCGATGCCGTTCGGCTTAGAAACAGGGGCACTGAAGAAATGACAGGCCAGAGAGATACATGTGAATATATAGATAGAAGGATGCTGAGGTTGCTAGAACATTTACATTTATGCATTTGGCAGATGCTTTTATCCAAAGTGACTTTTTTTTTGCTCCTTGGGAATCAAACCCACAACCTTTGCACTGCTAACACAATGCTCTACCAACTGAGCTACACAGGAGCACTATGAATATATTTGCTAGAATAAATATACTAGATCAATAATAACAGTTTGCGCAATCCTAAGCAAATTTTAATGCCAGTGGTCTCCTAGTAAGCATGCCAACAAGGTTACAGTGACAAGGAACCAAAACTCCAATGATGAATAGATAAAAAAACCTGCCTCAACCAGGAGGGCAAGTTCTCCTCTGGCACAATAAAGCTGCAATTTGTTATCTTTCCTGGATATAAATGGTGGTGTGTATCTCAGCAATTTGAATCTGTTACAGGAGATGGTTGATAACATAGGCCATGCATTTAACCCTTTTGGATCAACTTTTGAATTCAGCACCACTTTTTCACTCCCACATCATTTCTATGACAGCTGCCTACATTGCCATTCTCGTGGTCAACGTTTTCTACTATAATGCTTACTCTCCCTGGAGATGCAGCCACATCAATTCCTCAATGGCAAAACAAACATTACTCCACTTCTCTGTTTTAGTCTACATCAACGACATTGTGCTTTACTCCCAAAGCCTGTTTGAAACAAGACAAAACTACTAGTTGTAACTTATGTTAATGATTTTTGACAGTCGGTTTCTTTCAGGGCCACATTATACTATTCACATTTATATCATAGTGCTATACTACCACACTGATACTACAATGGATTACTACTACAGGAAAAGTGTATTACAAAATATTATCTTTTCCTGATAAAAATCATAAAAACTGTTCTAACTTTAGGATAACTCCACAGTATTTCCAACTATAAACTTCTTTGACAGACAGCGATAATAATTACATTACAATATCTCTGTACAGGAATACACATTGCATTTATTAATAGTTTAAGATCATATTTTACAGACAACAGGATCCTTTATCACACATTTTTTTTTAATGTGACACTGTATATTACTCTAGCAAGGCAAGCTTAGCTAGGGTGATTTAGTAGTTATTTAAGGAAAGTCATTGATTTTTACAGAGTACAATGGTGTGTATTTTGTTTGAGGGTGGGTGGAGCATGATAGGTCAGCTGTTGAGAGAGCTGACTGCACTCAGTGCAAGCTGCCTCAGCTGAGGATGCTCTGTTTTCATGTCACTCTCTTTAGGTTTGGTCCTGCTTTTGCCAAGGTAGAGCAGAGGCTTCACTTATGGGGCTCACAGCTCGATTTGCAGGAACAGCGGTGAGAGACGGATCACTTGGTTAGAACCTCTCTCTGTCTTCTGAACTGGAAGATGAGCTCATTCTAGCAGCTTAAATGATGATTAACCAAGCAACCAATGAGCAACCAAGACGGGGGCTGAGGCAGACCAGCTTCCTCTTTCTGCCACAAATGAAAAACTGGTTGAGGTTGTTATTCATGCTGAACAGATAGGCAGGATGGTACCTCTCTCTGGCTTTCTGGCAGTGTGGAAGCATCTGCCAAGTTTGTCACCTTGGATGTTAAGAACAGTGGAGAGAGGGTAGTGTTTCAACAGTGGAGAGAGGGTAGTGTTTCAATTGCACTTCCTCCCTTCGTCATTGTTTCAATTGCATTCTTCAAACTGTTATTTATTGTTGGCCCATGAACTAGTGTGAAGTCCCTTAACCTGTTGAGGAGTCGGGCTATGCCCTTCATCATATTATTTTTAATAATTTATAACCTGTGAAGCACAAACCTAGACATTTATGGTATTTTTGGTAAATAGGTAACCTCTGCTTTCTCGCAAGTCCAATGATATTTGCATTAATGTTACATTAAAGAAAATAATATGGTATAAATTTGTACATCCGCAACCATGCCCTCTTGAGAAAATCATACAAATAATGTTCATGTTTCATATTTATAGCACTCACCAAACATAGACAAATCACACATCAAATAAAAACTATAAAAAATATGAAAAAATTGTCTTTTTGTCTGTTTATCACAACATTGTAAAAATACGTATATAATATAAATTTCACCCATGTGTTAAACTTCAGGACATTTTCTGTAAAATGAGACCATTTGTTATCAATTTATTCCAAAGTATGTGGGTACAGCACTCTTAAATTCTGGAATACCTAATTCTGTAAAAAATTCAAGAGCTGAAGAGGTTAAGACTTGGTCAGAATAATGTGGAACCATGGATATTGTAACGCCAGGCCAGCAGAGATGGCTCTTTTCCCTTAACTGTGTGCATTCGCTCCCTCTGCTTCCTCTGATGCATCTTTCTGTTTGATGGCTATAAAGCAGAGGCCAACTAAACAGGAAGTTGCGATGTGTTGTTTTGCCTATTTCTAGTGTTTGCCCTTATTTATACCCACCAGTCCCGTTGTCTTGTCTTGCTTCAGAGTGATTTCCCTGGTTTTTGTCTACCTTTTACCACCACCTTGCTTTATTGGATTACTCTTTGTTGTTTGCTGCCTTCCCTAACCTGTTGCCTGGACTTTTGCTATGGATTACCAACTGTAACAAAGGCATGGGACACAGGGAATCCAAGTGCAGCCAAGTGTGTGTTGGGGGATTTTTAGTGCCCCCTTTTGTCTATGGTGACCATTCTTGGTACATGTGGTTTTCTCATTTTAAAATAACACTTATTTGTTCATGAACTCGCCCAAAATGAGCTTAGACATTTTTTTTAATTGTTTGTGGATTTTTGGTCAATTTCAGGCTGTGAATTTTTAAATACTCCTAGTGGATTCAGGGGTTGTTTAATCTTTGGTGTGATGGCAAAGTTGGTAGTCATAGTGCCACCAACAGGTGGAAGCACATGGCACTTAAAACGGCATTTGAAAGTGTTTTTTAATTTTTAAATGTTGCTTCCTACTTGGTCTTAAAAAAGAAGAGAGGCTGAAAATGCTAAACTGTAATAGATTCTTAATATCTTGAAATGTGTAGCCATGGTGAGACAATTAATTTGTGCAGTGGTGGGGACAGTTGTGGTCTACTGGGTAAGGGATCAGGTTAAGGTCAGTAGGTTGCTGGTTCGATTCCAGTGCCAACAGGTAGCAACTGAAGTTCCCTTGAGCAAGGCACCTCACCCCTGATTCTTCCCTGTGTGCTGCAGGTATAGCTGCCCACTGCTCCGGGTGTGTGTGTCTGTGTTCATGACTTGCAGTGTGTGTTCACTCCTCACAGTCGATGGGTTAAATGCAGAGGTCACATTTCGGTTATGGGCAACTGTAACTGACAAATACATGTCACTTTCACTTTATTTATGGCAATAAATGGAACAAGAAGTGTGTCAAATCTTCTGCATGCATTGAGTGATTTATCAAACTTATGTTTGAAATGTTTGGTTTTGTATAGCTGATAACAATGATCGTTATAGTGCCACCAACTGATAGCAGGTCAATTACCAAAGACTTAATATGGTTCAACATCATTCCAAGGCACTGAAACTTTTTGATAAAGCTAAGAGATTTTTGGTAGCTTAAACAGTGTTGCCATAGCAAGACTGTAAAATGATGGCCAAAAAGGAAATCTCCAATATTTAGAGTTTGTATTGAGCAATTAATATCAAACTTGGGGACTATGGGACCAAAAACAGTCCACTGAGTGAGTCCTAAACAGCATCAGGGAGATTACTCCAGAGTTACATTCATATTTCCTGATCTTAGTGAGGGGCAGTTGAGGTCTACTGGTTAGTTAGTTGGGCTTGTAATCAGTAGGTTGCTGGACTATTCCAGCAACGGCAGGTAGAAACTCAAGTGCCTCTGTGTGAGATACGTAACCCCTGATTGCTCCCCAGGCACTGTAGTGCTAGCTGCCCAGTGCTCCATGTGTGTTCACATCTTGCTGTGTTTCACTCCTCACTGGTAATGGGTCAAATGCAATGTCACAAACACATGTTACTTTCACTTTTAACTGTAGTTGCTGCATTTTGAATTTACTGTAGCTTTTTTTAGCCCCTGTATAAGTCATTTTAATCATTTTTTACCCTTGGAACAATTAGTATACAGAATGCTAAGACAACACAAGGGTTAAGGGTGCATTATGCATAACTGTTGCAATAATATTTTTTTTAGGATTCCAGCCCATTGCAAGTCTGGAGGTCATAAATACATAAACCAGGAAATAAAATTTTTGCCAACAAAACACTTGGACAGATCAAAAAGCCCCAGAATCTGATCAGAACCAGGATAATTTTTTTTTGTTTATTTGTATATAGCCCTTACTTATGCAGTCGTTGCCTTCTGGTCAGAGAGTCGGACTTGTAACCCAAAAGCCATGGGTTTGATTATCAAGTCTGGCAGGAATTGGGGAAAAGGTGAATAACCAGCGCTCTCTTCCACCCTCAATACCACGACTAAGCTGAGACCCTTGAAAAAGGCACCGAACCCCCAATTTCTCCCCGGGTGCCGCAGCAAAAAAGCCCACTGCTCTTGGTGTATGTCCACAGTGTGTGTGTTTGTAGCGGTGTGTTATCTGCGTTGTGTTGTATATCAAACTGAATACACCGAATTCCTTGCCATAAAGTCCTCATTTATTGGATCGCGTGCTGAATAACACAAAACTCAAGACTCTTGCAGCAAATAAGCAGCGAGCGGCAGCTATGCACAACACGCGCTGTGAAATCACATGCCGACTGGGCCAATACATTTACACAACAGCACATTTTGAGAACATATTACAATAAATCATGTACCTGAATAACACAAAACAGAGAAATTGAGGACTCTTGCAGCAAATAAGCAGCGAGCGGCAGCAATGCACGATATATAAATAAGATTACATTCGTTAAGCAAAACTTTTAAAAGAAACCGATCAACAAAACATGCGCGTATACATCACAGAGGGACTTATAATCACAATTATATCATCTGTTAAGTGAAATATAGGCCTAACTGAATCACCACACAACTGTTGTGACCTACCGCTGTGAAATCACATGCAAACTGGGAAGAAGCAACGCATGCCGACTCCCCAAATCAGCATGGTTGCCAGATACACGCAGGAAACCCAAATATGGTCATGACAAGTGGAATCACAAAATACGTTCTACAAAATGCACACCTGCTACATGTTCACTACTGAGTATTGAGCACAAATTCTGAGTATGGGTCACCATACATGGCCACACATCACTTCACTTTTGCATACTGTCATACTTACATACTGTCTTTCCACCCTAATCTTAAAACCACCAGGTTTGTACTGTTGAAGACTGGTGAAGACTCATTTTATCTAGATCATTAATGTTTATCGGTGTGATGACTAGGTTAAATAGGCAGAGCATTTGGAATCTGTCCTTAGTGGTTGGTGTAATTCTCTTGATAACATGCAGCAATCAGGCTAACATCAGCAATCTTTAGCGTTCATGAAAGATAGTATCCACAATCAATGCAGTTCAGTGAGAAAATCTGCAAACTCACTAATTAAACTTATCAATGGGTTATACACAGTAGCAAGTGCAAGAGATTTCTACTTATGTCTTATACATGTGAACATGTGTTCTATTGTCTGAGAAACCTTTACAAAAATCTCTATATAAAGGTGCAACAGAACCAACCTTGCTGATCAGTCAGATGTTGTAGTTGTCAGATGTTTCAGTTTGTGGTAGATTGGTAGTCACCAACGTACACAAGCTGCAAGTTTGTGCATATGACACTACAGCCAGTAGTGTGAGCCGCTGTCTGGCAGCATGTGGTGCAGTAGCCAATCACAGCAGCCTAAGGCTGGGATGAAAGGAGGGACTAACCAATGGAATGCTGACAGTGACTGTACATTCCCCAGCCTTTAAAAGGTTAATAAGCAAAGCTGCTCAGCTTCCTGTCACTACATCCAGCTCAGAGACACTCCACAATGAGCAAATGCTGCATCAAGGCAGGACTGAGTCTAATTATACACCCACAAAGAGAGAAGTAGAAATAGGAGGGGGTCACAAAGGGCGAGCAAGCTGTAGTGTGTGTCTGTGTATGGGGCCAAACGGGATCAGAGCAACCTTTAAAAACAGAAAGACAGAGAGAGACAGAAGGAGAGCGAGAGAGAGAGAGAGAGAGAGAGAGCTTACAGTGGGTGAGAGGGAAAAGCCAGAAGATAGAGTAAAAGATAGACTAGGTAAAGAAAATATATAAACAGAGGAAATAGACAGCGTTAAGCTGGATGTTACTGTCTGCTGAGATACTGTTGCTGCTTTCCAATGATTATTCAGTGTGTTTCACACAATAAAAAGATACCCAGAGAGGTAGGACACTTTTTAGTTTGTTCATGTGGTGAAGTGTGTGAGAATGATTGTTCTGAGTGTTTGGGCTATGTTTGGGACTGTGTGGATGTTTTAGAGCCATAACTGAACTATAAATGTGTGAGTCAATGTGTCTTAGTGTCTTAGAAGGACAGCTCTGCATGTAAATCACACAGGGTTTGTAACAATGAGTTGATAGGGATTCATTTCTGCTGGGTCTGACTCTTAAAATTTATTTCCTTTGTGTATTCTAATAAGGTCCAACTGATCTATAAACGTCTGACTTAAATAAAATAAGTTATGCTTAAGTTATGCTTTTATGCTTGTTTGAATGTTTTTAGGTTTACAGCTAAAAGATTTTCCAATATACATTTATTAGTGGCAACGTGAATCACTTTGGAGATTCCTTAAACATATGGTATAATGTGAAATATGCATATGTATAACAAATCCCTCGGTTTTTCTGACTGTACATTATACGTGTATAAAGCTAAAGTCATTAAATCATTGAAGTATCTGACTTATAATACCTTATTTGAAAGTCAAGTAAAAGTTAATTTTGAAATAGACTGTGTGTGTGTCTGTCTGTGTGTAAATAAATTAAAAATAAATAAAACACATTCTGATAAATCAGCACTGATATCTGAGCATATGAACATTGAACCGAAAATACTCTTTAGTCTTACAGACCCATTTTTAGTACTGTGTATGTTTATGTGAAAATCAGTTAAATTATGATGTCAGGGGTTGTGGCTCTCACTTCTCTGTGTAAAACACACACACACAAACATGCATATGTGGTTTTAGTAAGAATAGGACGCAATGGTTTTAAACAGTATAAAAACTAAGAAGATGAACACTTATGTTAAATAATATATTCTTCATAATAATACATATTTACATAAACAAAATGAAACCTAAATAAATATGATGCCATTAGCTAGTGAGCTGTGTACCGGTACTGGGGTACTGGTATATGTGATTTAGAAGAACACCAAACGCCTGCAAAATAATTTTCAGAGGCTGCATCATTTGCATTTCTTTTATACAAACCTAACCTAAGAGTTTATTTGTTAAAATGCTTAAAATATAAGAAGAGTTTATATACTACCTACATGTATACTACCTACATGGGGGCAGTTGTGGTCTACTGGTGGTCTACTGTGGTCTACAGTACTGCCCACTGCTCCGGGTGTGTGTGTGTGTTCACGACTTGCAGTGTGTGTTCACTCCTCACATGGATGGTTAAATGCAGAGTCACATTTCGGTTATGGGCAACCGTAACTGACAAACACTTCACATGTAAAATGAATTGTTGTTAATGAAGGCAAATGGAAGTATAGTGCAATTAATATTGACCATCCTCTATTAAACTGGGTTTCTGCATTTGTGTTTTAATGTTCTCTGTCAGTTTGCTGTGTGTAATTGTCTACCAGCACTTTTACTGAAGTGTTTCTCACACAAGCACACACACAAGCACACACACATGCACGCACACACATGCACGCACACACATGCAAACACACATGCACGCACAACACTGACCCACGCAGACATGGATATGCTATAAAATATAAAAACACACCAATTTGCTATTATGGGTGCATATTGAATATTTTTATGATATGTAGTAGGAGTATATCCACAGCCGACAGACATATAGGACATGATTTCATTATATACAGCTTCACAAGGGGCATGGCAGATGTGAATGTCTGTGTGTGTGTGTTCTACTGATCAGAAAATACAACTAGTTCTCTTGCATTTACTTTAGTCCCATTACAAACCTCATATCAGAACAAACTAAAAACCCTTCAGCCCTTCGAAATATAATACTGTATAAAACATGTGCACCATTTAATGGTCGAGATATTCTAGTCCAAAGTTAAAAAAAAAGCATGTGTGCATAATCTGAAGAAATTGTGATTATGTAAATAAATGCAGTGTATGTGAATAAATGTATATAAATGTAAAATTAATTAAATATTGGTAAACACAATATTATAGTTATTATTTCACCTCCATTTACCAGGTGAAATATTTGCACAACTTTCATTTGTGCGTTTTACTCATACATTGCATAAAGTGAAACTCAAAATGTTTTTTTCTGATAAAATATTCCCCACATGTGTCAGCACAGAAACAAACAAAAAAAAATTACCCAGTGGTAACGATTCGTGAAAATGCCCAGTGAAAAACGTTTAGTGATGATAACCTAGCATTACCTGGGCTCTGGTTAAAATCTTCATCCATAAATGTATATGAAATGTAAATGAAAATATGAAAACAAAACATTATGTCTCTGTATTTGAATGAGATTTTCTCTCTCCTCAATTTGCATGATTGATTTTAGTATTCTGTTTATTTATTTGTGCACCCTGATTTATTTGTTCACCCTTTGATGTTCTTTATTTAACACACAAAATGCTATTGTAAAAAAACCTGGCATTACCTGTCATATTAATAAATGTAACTTGCATGTAACTAAATTACTAAGTAAACTAATTATTAATAATTGTAACTAACATGTATAAATCTAATATATTATCTAATATAAATCTAATATATAAGATTTTTGCTTAAATATACACTCTAAATTTATATCAATATACAGCTATTACCCATGTTTAAGAGCTAATTACACACTAGTTACACAGTGGATAAAATTTAAGAGAACAGAATTTAAAGTTTATAGTCTGTTTGTGGTTTGTTAATTTATCGAATAGCATGTCCTGGCCTAACCTGTTATCTGTTATCTGAACATTCCCTAATAGCATTTCCCTAAGAAATAGACGACAGAATGCTTTGATGCAGTTAATTCAATTGCATGCTCTAATAATATACAGTCTTAATCTTTCAATATAAATGTTTTAAAAATTTCATCACAAACAGTCCGTTCTGCTGCAAAGTATATCTGCTGCAAAGTATATCTACCTTCCAGAAACTATTGAGACTCCATCATTTGGCATAACATCGAAACAATAGTTCCCTAGTGTCAATGAATTAATGCAACTGTAATAAAGTATAGAAAACTCTTTCTATGTGTTACATATTTTGTTCAGTTGTGTACATGATGACAAACGTATTTGTAAATCCAGAGAAATTCACCATTTTAAATAGTGCACCGTCCCTTGTCACTGTTGCCTGTCCATTATGTAATATCTGTGTTGTCACAGGTTTCTGCTGCTTTCTGCTTTTCTTAATCAAGGGTAAATTATATGTTTATACAAAAATAAGTCAGCTGTGGGTATGTTCAAATGTGCTTTTAGCATGATTGTCTTGAACATTGTCTTAAATAAATTAAGTAGTTTATACTTTAGCTTTAAACATCACATTATTTGTGGCTAATTCATTATAATTATATCAAATAATGTGATCAAATGTTGAATTGATTTACAGCAGCAGTGAAGATGACAAGTGTAGCGATAACAATTATGTTTGCTAGAGGTAGCCAGCATACTATTGATTGATTTAAACTTAGTGGTGCTTGCAAAGCAAAGCATGAATATTACCCTCTTGCATATTTGGCAAAACTTTGGAACATAAATCATCCCACACTGTTTGTAGACACTTGAATGTGGAGTAAAGTTGAGGTGGTGGAGTTTAACTTAATGTTCTGAGAGGCATCCAAACATTGTAAAGAAAAGCTGGTGGCCTCTTTTGACTCAGACGGGCAAGAAGTCATTAATTATCAGATTGAAAACTGTCCAGATATGTCCTAGCAACCATTTAGAGCACCCTAGCAACTGCGTACCATATACCCTAGCAAGAAGAAGAGTTTCAGCACATGAACATCATTTTTAATTCACAAATTTGCTGTTAACTGTCTGGCTACACCCTAGCAACCATTTACTGAACTCTAGCAACCTTGTAATGAAAGGAATCTGCCATATATCTACCATGAACCAATCCGGCTTCAAAAGCGGCCACTCATCTAAGACAACTTTGCTCTCTGTTACTGAAGCTCTCCGATTAACAAGAACTGATTCAAAATCTTCAATCCTCATTTTGCTGGATTTGTCTGCTGCCTTCTACACCGTCAACCATGAGATCCTCTTGTCAGGCCTCAGGAAAATAGATCTTGGGACCTGCACTTCAGTGGTTTACCTCATACCTCTCAGGTAGATCCTTCAGGTTGTCCTGGAGGGGCGAGGTCTCAAAGCCACATCATCTCACAACTGGGGTTTCTCAGGGTGTGTTCTTGGACCACTTCTCTTTTTCATCTATGTCTTCACTAAGGTCTGTCATAAAGAAACACTGATTCTTATATCACTGCTACGCCGACGACATATAACTCTACTCCTCTTTTCAACCGGATGACACTACAGTAGCTGCTCGCATCACAGCCTGTCTAGCTGACATTTCAATTTGGATGAAGGATCATCACCTTCAGCTCAATCCTGCCAAAACAGAACCCCTACTAATTAGAAATTTACTTAGCCACAACTTTTCCAATCAGCTTTGATTATGAACAATGACTTGACTTTAACTTTTAGAACAGCCAGGAACCTTGGAGTCATGTTTGATGATCAATTACATTTCACAGATCATATAACTTCAACAGCCAGATCCTGCTGATTTGCATTGTTCAACATCAAGAAAATCAGACCTTTCCTCTCAGAACTCCTCAGACTTGTTCTCCCCAGACTGGACTATTGCAATGCTCTCCTGGCGGGCTTACCAGCAAGAACTACCAAGCCCCTGAAAATGATTCAGAATGCATCTGCGAGGGTTGTCTTCAACGAGCCAAAGAGAGCAGGTGTCACTCCTCTTCTAACCAGACTGCACTGGCTGCATTGGCTGCTCTAATCAAGTTCAAGGCACTGATGAGGGCCTTTAAAACAACCACTGGGTCTGCACCAAGCTACTTAAACTCATTGGTACAGACCTATATGCCCTCCAGAAGCCTGCATTCAGCTAGTAAGCAATGCCTCGTGGTGCCACACCACAGAGGCAAAAAAATCTGTTACAAACCATCTCCTGGACTGTTCCCTCCTGGTGGAATGACCTTTCAGTCTTTATCAGACCAACTGATTCACTTTCTATCTTCAAAAAAAGACTTAAAACACACCTTTTTCGACAGTACCTGCCCAATCAATAGCACTCAGCCTACTACAATTACACTTGTGAATTGGGACAATTGCACTTGTTAATTGCTCTATGCTAGTCTAGAGAAACTGGCACCATGCTTGTATGACTGTTGCTTTTTTCAGTTGTTCTCCTGTTTCTATTGTTCCATCATTTGTAAGGCGCTTTGGCTAAAAGCATCTGCTACATGAATAAATCTAAATGTTATATATAAATATATATGTGGATTAATATTTATATATAGTCTAAAATATATATAGACTAATATTTATATATAACAAATATATAAATATTAGTTATATAATTATTGTTAATATTAGTGATGCTTGCTTTAGACACTATTACAATCTCACATGCAAATTCCGTACAAATTTCTGTTCATAACTTGTTTTGCATCATTTGTCATCAACCCATAAATGAGGTGTCCAATCATTTGGTTTAGCAAAAAAGAAGTGTGCTATAACTTCCAGAAATTTTAAGTGTACATTGTGTACAATACCATGCTAAAACATGCTAGATTATGTTAGCATCATGTTGAATCATGGTTTAATTATGCTAGCGTCATGATAATTTATGCTAGTATCACGCTAAATCATTCGACCATCCAGCTAAGTGTTAAATCACACTAACAATATGTTAAAACATGTTAATATCATGCCAGCATCATCTTCACAAAATTTATATTTCAAGCTTTAAAAACCCACCACAGTCTTAATTTATTTGTGTGTATATATATTTGTTTACAAACAAGAATATAATATTGTCAAATCTTTTTGTGTAAACAGTTGATTTATCTGCTTTCAGCCAATCAGATGCTGTATTAGGCCTCATTGCTTAATAAAAACCGTTTGTGTATATTGCAGCACTTAGTTTCAAGAGCTTACTTACCTTCTGCCATTAAGTTTCATTTTTAGAAGTTTTTCATGGTACAAAGTTTATATTTGTAAATAAAAAAAATAAATTAAAAAGCATATGTATAGGTCTTTTGTTGACCTACGGACCCATAAATGTGAGTTTTTGCTTTTGTGTTTTTATTTGTTTATATTACAATCTCTGATGAGTGGTGATGTTTTAAAACACTAAAAATGTGTGTGAAGCTCACATGCTCCATATTCTTACCATGTCTATCACACACTTCTACATGTAAAGCATTCTACATGTAAATACACAGAAGCATCTACAGATAGCACCACACTTCACAAGAGGTTATCCAGAGGTCCACTTCCACTGAAGTACAAAATCCACACAAGCTTGTGTAAATATCAAAATATCAGACCTGAAGCAGCAGCCATCTACCATCCATGTGTGAGGGCAGGAAGGGATTTTAATCCAGGATGAAATTAGACAGGTCATGTTTTTTAACTTGGTGAAAGCTGGCTTATAGGCTGTGGTCCTATTTTTAACCTAGTCCTCACACACTCAGAACTCGCCTAATCCTGCTTTAGTTTGAACCATCAGAGGATTAACAATGCTATAACCACCATGTTTTACAGTGTAAACCAAAGTGCCAAATCCACCATTGTTTCTGTATTACTACAAACTTTAAGTTTGAAGCCTCTGTATTGAGCCGTCTTTTTACTTTTGTAATACTCCAGATTAAAACATTTAAATAATATAAATTTACTTAGATTTAAGACAGTTTTAGAAAATACAGCAGACCCTTGAAGTGGTGTGTGTGCAGTATTTGTTTGTTTGTTTTCTTATGTTTTGGTTTATGTTAAAACTACCACTATCTAGGATTATTAACTATTAGCATTAACTTATTTTATTTTAACAATACCACAGAACTATTGGCTGTATTTTTTTCCCAGTCCTTTTTTATGAATGATGTTTTGCATGCAAACAGAATCATCGAGAGAGAGAGAGAGAGAGACTTTTTGACTTTTAAAAGTGCTTTATTTACATAAAGTTGATTTAACAATTTAATAAAGCATTAATAGATGATTAGATGACAGTGGAGCATTATAAATATAAGAAAAATAAATAAATAAAATAGAATAAGTAAATAAAATATAAATAAATAAATACATTGGAAATTGAAAATAAAAAAAA